>WYDI02005113.1:0-15898 GCA_009867235.2 Psittacus erithacus | reverse complement strand
AGCAAGCTGCTCCAGTGGAAGGTGTCCCTGCCCGTGGCAGGGGTTGGAGCTGGAGGAGCTTTGAGGTCCCTTCAACCTGAACCATTCCATGATTCTGTGACTTTCCCCCTTAATCCTCGACCCTTCCCTGGAACAGAAAGGACAGGGAGCAAAGGGCTGGGATTTTACCAATGGGGCTGCTCTTAGCACCCCAGGCTCTCTGTGCCAGGGAAGGGCAAGCTCCTTCACCCTGGGAAAAGCCTTGCATGCCCTGTGCTTTGGAGTTGAATACCAGTTTCTGGCTGGATTTGGGTGTTGTCTCCATCAGGGTGACCCCACACTGGGGAACAGCGTGTGGAGACCCATCCCATCCCACCCCATCCCATCCCAACCCGTCCTGCCCTGCGCAGCCTGGCAGGCTCTGCCCAGACAAACACTGACTCATGCTGTTATTCTGTCCCACCCTGGGCACAGACAGAGTTTTAAGGCTGCATTTTCCAGCTATTCCCGTTTTTTTTCCCCGTTCACATGGGCTGGGAACAGAGCCTTAGCTGGTATGCAGGGAGAAGCCAGGGTGCCGAAGGCAGATGGGAATGTGGGTCTTGGAAGAGCAAGGAGCCGAGGGCTGCTCCATGGAAGTGAAACTGGGATGCATCTGAATGCCACAGAAACAGGTAGGGCTTGCACTTCCCCCCCACCCTGCCTTGGGGCAGAGCTCGGTGCCTCAGTTTCCCCCATGGCAACTGGCATTGCTCCTTCCCTTTGCCTTGGGGGTCCCCTGCTGCTGGTCACTTGGGAGATGCCAGCCTGAACCCTTGCTGGCAGGAACCCATGTGCTTGATGTTAGGTTGATGTGGATGCTCAGCGTGCTGCTGCCTCTCCCTTTGCATCCCACATCCCTGATCCCTTTGTATCCGGCTGGAACTGGACTGAGGGTCCAGGGATGGGTGGCAGGGCTGGAAATGTGGCTGAGAAGCAGGTTTTGGGCAGGCCAGGGGTCTGGGTTTTGCAGTGGTGTAGTCTGAGCTCCCTTGTGATGGGCATGTGGCTGGTGACTGGTTCACATCAAGGGCTGGGGCTCCATCCCCTGGGCATCCTTGTAGGGATGCTGCGCAGCATCTCTCCTTGCGGGAGCTGTTGCCATGGCAACTGCTGGTTAAAATGAGGGTGAATTGGAGCTGGGTACCCAGAGATGTTCCCCATTCTCTTGTTTTCTTGCTCCCGAGTGCTGGCAACCAATCCCTCATGCAGGACTGGAAGCTGCCACTACGGGGCTGGATGCTGGATCCTGGTGGGGATGTCCCTCCAGTGTAACCTCGTGCTGGAAAAATGGGGTGCCAGAGGGATGGATGGGGTACGGATCCATCTTCCCTAGGGCATGCTCCCGCTGACAGCAATGGGAGCTGCTGTGCTCAGGATCCATCTCACAGGGTTGGACTCAAGCTTGATCAGAGCAACAAACTCCCATGGGACTGGGGCCAGTGTCTGCTGTGGGGGGAATCCAGGGATGCAGAGCTCAGAGGGGACCAGTGCTGCAGGTCCAAGGGGACATCGAGATGCTGCTTCTCCCCGTGCCTTCCCCAAAGCTCCCCAGATGAGCAACCATGTGTTTCCCCCAGACATCTGCCTGCAATTCCCATCTCCGGGATCAGGGCTGTGTGGGCAGCCCGGCTGCTCCCACGTGTGCCGGAGGAAGCGGGTTTGGGGTTTGGGACCACAAACTGCTGCTGGGAAGGAGGGGGAACGCTTCAGTGAGACAAAGGCAGAGCAGCTGCAGGGGCTGGCAGCGATTGCAGAGCCCACCCTGGCCACCCGCCCGCTTCCCAGAGCTTTGTCCTGGCTCCGCACATCCTTTGCGCCCTGTGGATGCTCTGAGAAGGGATAAGCACTAACCCAAGGGCACCCACAGTTTCCCCAGTGCAGGAGAAGTGCTTATGGGGCCCTGTGCACAAACATAGGCTGGTCCCAGCCCAATTGCAGAGCATCGCATGGGTAAAAGAGTTATGCACTTTGACAGCTCAGGCAGCATCTTGAGCGCTCAAAAGCAGGTCTGCTCATCTGATTTGATTTCACTTGGTTCCTGTTCCCCCTCAACCTGTATCAGTGCTCCAATAAAAGCACTGCCTGCAGGCATCAGGGAGGCAGAAGGCAGGAAGCCTGCTTGTCCATAAATGCCTGGTGCAGGCAGCAGCCACTGCCGGGGTGCTGAGCATCCCCTGTCCTCCTCGGACGCAGCCGCATCCCACCATGCGGATCCGGCCGTTTCCCTGTGGCCCCGGTCACATCCTTTCCCCCGCCCGTCTGCGCTGGCCACGGAAGAGCTTTCGCCCAGCAAAAGTGGATTTGAACATTTTCTGCTGTTCTCTCCGTTTCCTGTTGCCTTCCCAAGAACAACAATTCCTGACCTCATCCTCCCCCGGTGCGCGCCGGGATGCTGGCGATGCGTGAGCCGCCCATCGGGAATCCCACCCCGGCGCCCACGGCCCGAACTCAGCCTTCCCTGGGTACCAAGACAAATACAGCTGCGGGAATGACGGGGCCGGCGGCGGCTGGCTGCGCCAGAGGCTATTTTGGGTAGATCCTGTGCTCGTGTTTGTTGAGGTAGGAGGACAGAGATGAATAGACCCAATGGAGAGCAAGTGGTTTTGGCTGGAGATGGGTATTTGCAACCCAGAGCGGAGCATTGGAGCGCTCTGATGATTGTGGCTTTGTCTTTCATTCCAGACTCTGGGATTTTTCTGCAGTGAGAAATGGGAGGTTTCACGCAGTCATCTCGCTCGGGTTTTGGGAGGGGTTTGGGGACGCAGGTGGGAATTTGCTGGATGATTTCCCAATGGGTCTGGGCTTCAGATCCTGGTGCCCAGAGACATCCTGGGAGGTTCATGGTGGGTTTGGCAGCTCCCTGCCTGCTGCCGAGGGGATTGTGGTGGCTCCATATGAGCCCTGGAAACCAACCCATCATCTGCCAAACCCCATGGGGACATAAAGCCCTGTGGCTGCTGCTGTTCTATCTGGCCATCCTCAGCCTAAGTGGGCACCAGGGCCAGCCCTGGTAGGGGTCAGAGGGTCCTTTTACCCCACTTGTCTGTCTGCCTGAAGAAGTGCAGCAAACATGGGGTCTGGCTGGCTCCGTGGTGGCGAGGGGCAGGGGTCCATCCCCCAGGTCCCTTGCTCACCCATGGACTACCCCATGGTGGCAATGACAGGCTGGTGGCATTGCCTGGGAGCTCCTTCCCCAAGAAGAGCAAAACCACACAGAGGAACATCACTGTCTCTGGGTAAGGGTGATAGGATGGGATGCTACAGGATGGGATGCTACAGGGTGGGATGCACATGGGGCCTTGGGCTCCCCATCTGCAACTTTGCCTTTGAAAAGGTGATGACAAGAAACCTGCTGGTCCATAAGGGCAGTGGTGGGAATGGCTCATTACCCAAGAACAGGAACAGTCAGCACTGTAGGAGCCTGTTCTGCTGATACTTCACTGGATCATCAACTTTAATTGATCCCTTTGACAATCAAGGTCTTGCTGGGTCATGGCCTTCTCCCAGCTAGGGCTCATTCACAAGCTTTGCACTAAAACCTTATTTATCCTGGCCACTTCTCCTCTCTGGGAGCATGGGAAAGGGGGAGGCCGTGGGGCTGTGATTTAAGCCCCTGGCTTGTGGGAGCAGCAGCAATTGCAGGAAGGAACAGGAGGAAAAGGCCAGGGAGAAAACAATAGGTTACAGCACAATCGCCATGGGGAGCTCAGAGCGGGGCTGTGGGGAGGGTGATGCTCAGGAGGACCTTTGAGTCCTGGAAGCAGGAGGGTCCAGCCTGGATAGGCACAGCCATGTCCCCCCCCTGCAAGGATAAGGTTGGGTGCGATGCCCTGTGCTGGGCCTTTGCTGTTTGGCTTTGGTGGCTCTTGGCATTAGCCCACTGTCACTGCTCACAATGGAGGGGTTGAGCCCATTTAATGTAGGGCTCTAAGTGCCCGGTGGAGGTCAGATCCAGACCATGGCAAACAACACTGCTGGTTGCTGCAATTAACATCTTAAAGCACGCTGGGCACTGATTTAATCAGAGAAATAACAGTGGGAGGGTCCAGACACCTCACTCGTATTTATGGCTTTCCTTATTTGTTATAACATTACCATTGGCTTGATTGTAGGGTTCTTTGCATGTACATCCTGATGCTGGTTTGCACTGGATGTTGGTGCTGAGTACACGGGACAGGATTGCTGCGCTGGGTTATCCCAAGGAGGCTGCACAGGGTTAAATCACAGCTTGGCAAAGGCTGTTTCCTCCCTTAACCCCACATCTGAGGGCGAATGGCCTTTTGTTTAATCTCGGCTTTAATGTTACAGCTCTGTCCCTAAACTTGCGTGGAGGGAGCTGCCTGTGTGCTGTGGGACACTGAAGTGCTGCCCATCCCCAAATCCTACCAGGAATCTGCTGTGCTGGAGAGGAGAGGTGAGAGAATGTGACACCAATCCCACAGCGGCATCAGCGGGGCCAGTGGTGAGCTCCCTGCTGGGTGCAGCCTGGGGTGCTCAGGAGAAAGGAAGAGCAGAGCCACCATACTTTGCGGGTTGGAAGGGCACAGAGCTGTTAATGGGCTGTTAATCAGCAGCATCCTCGTTTTAACCCTGGAAGTAGGCGGGGAAGAGGCGTTTTTTGCAGGATGAGGCTACAGCCACATCCTGGAGGACACAAGGGGCTGAATCACGTCCTGCAGCTCCGGGCACTGATGGCTCTTGGTTGGGAGGTGGAAATCCAGGGAAGAGCCACATGAGCGTCTTCTTCCATGGCCAGCGACAGGGTTCCCATGGGATTCCCTATACACGTGTGCTCCATTCCATCTCTGTTGCCCCTCGTGCAGGTTGGGTGTCTCTCCTGTGGCTGCCCTTGCTGTGATTAACACCACGCGTTTGCTCAGCAGAAACACAGAGAAGCATCACCATCACCATCACCAGGACTGAGCAGGCCGTGATTTGTGTTCAGATAATGGCACTTTCCAATTTGTCCAACTACTTGGATGATGTTGATAACTACAGTGATTACCCAGATTACACCTATGAGGAGACGCCCAGCAGTGTGTGGACAGACCCATCCCACGACCCAAAGGACATTGCAAGGATCCTCTCTGTCATCATCTACAGCGTGTCCTGTGTGTTGGGCATCCTGGGGAACGGCCTTGTCATTGCAATCGTAACTCTGAAGATGAAGAAGTCGGTCAATGCCATCTGGTTCCTCAACCTGGCCGTTGCTGACTTCCTCTTCAACATCTTCCTGCCCATAAACATTGCTTACACTGCCATGAGGTACAACTGGATCTTCGGCACAGTCATGTGCAAGCTGAACTCCTTCCTCCTCATCCTCAACATGTACACCAGTGTCCTTCTGCTCACCACCATCAGCTTTGATCGCTACGTGTCAGTGGTTTTTCCTGTCTGGTCTCAAAACCATCGGTCGACCAACTTAGCCTATTTAGTTTGCTTGATCATCTGGACCATTGGCATCATTATGAGCTGCCCATCTCTTGTCTTCCGAGACACTGCGCAAGCCCGTAACTCCGTGATCTGTTTCAGCAACTTCTCCCTCTCCAGGAATAAGTCTTACCAAGCCCTGGCCCTGATGAGGCACCGAACAGTGAACATCACCAGGTTCCTCGCCGGGTACATCCTCCCCATAACCATCATCACGTTCTGCTACATCGCCATCGTCTTCAACTTGCGTCGGAACCGCCTCGCCAAGTCCAAAAAGCCCTTCAAGATCATCGTCACCATTATAGTCACCTTCTTCCTTTGCTGGAGTCCCTACCACCTCCTGAACCTCCTGGAAACGGAGCCTGACATGGTCCCGCGCTCCGTGTTCGAGATCAGCATCCCCATAACCACGGCGCTCGCTGCCTCCAATAGCTGCATGAATCCCATCCTCTATGTCTTCATGGGCCAGGACTTCAAGAAGTTTAAGGTCACCATCCTTTCCAGGCTGGTGAATGCCCTCAGCGAGGAGACGGGACACTCCAGCATCGTGCACAGGAGCTTCTCCAAGATGTCCTCAATGACTGAGAAGGAGACAACAGTCCTCTGAACTGAACCTGATGCCTGCAGGAGGGCCATAACCCTCTGCTGTTGCCCATGCTCATCACTGTGATGGTGGCCATCCTTGCAATGGCCCCTTGTTTGGGACAAGCATGGTCCAGCGATGTCCTGTAGTCTATTCTTTGACTGGTCTTGCTGCCTGGGGGCTGGCAGGGGTTGGAACTGCCACTTTATGTACATGGAGAAGATACAACTGCCCTTCATCTTCCATGGCAATTGCAAAGATCATTGCACCAAACTACTTAAGAAACCATTTCAGGGCATTCCTGTCTAATCTATGCATTGCCTGGCCTGGCAAAGGCATCCCTGCCACTTCCAGAGACATTCTTAATGGAAGATTGGGCAGCGGATGTGGTGGCTGGGTGGGAATCCACCATGGATGATACTTGTTATGGCAAAATGTGACACTCTTCCTACGTCCTATGTATACATATAGCTACTTATGTTAAAGCCCTAAAGTATACTGGTACTATCACAATGGTTTTAGCTGTGTTGTGAGCACTTTGTACCCAGAGAGACCCTGGGAAGTGCCTTCATAGGAGGGATTTGAATATCCTAACCAGGAAATCCTGCATGTCTTCTAAGTGATCCAGACCCCGGGCCTGGCTCCGCTGCTGGCTGCTCCCTGGTGTGATCAGTTGGTCCTATGGGATGTTTGTCCTTCCTGACCAGGCAGCAATCCCATCTCTGCTGCTGCGCACAAATCTCTGTGGTGAGGGATGGACCGAGCCACTGTCTCCATCCAATTTCATGCACAGTTAAGTTGGCAGATCCTTCACCATTTGGCCACCCTAACTATGACACCGGTGTCACGCTTATTGATGTGTTGGTTTCTCTGTGTCACCCACAGCCTCTCACTCCCAGGAAAGCAAGGAATGACCGAGTCCTCCCCCTGGGTTGGGTGCAGGAGCAGAGCCCATCCGTGGAGCCGGGTTTGGATCAGGGACGTTTCAGGGGGTTCCTGAGTGTCCCAGCCCAAGCAATGCTCTGTGCAGGCGCTGGCAGGGGGCAGTTGAGAGCTGGTCACAAATGCTGAGCTATTTATTGATGGTGTATTTAAAAGCTGCAGAAAACAGCTTTTTGAAAGCTATTTAGAAATAGAAAATGAAGTGAAGAAGCAAAAGGCACAGAGCTATTTCCAGGCTCCCATCAGCAGCTCATGCCAGACACGGATACAAACCCAATCACAAAGCCCCAGTAACTGAGCTGCAGCCCTGAGCTGTGGGAATGCCGTGGATAATAGCGGATGCTGTGGCAGGAGTGGGATTCGAGGCAGATTATCAGGCATCCCATCCACCCCCTGCACTGCCTCATGCATCTACCTTGATGTGCATCACCTCGTTAGCATCAATGTGATGGGGAGAGGGGAGCACCTGCACCACATGAGGCTGTTGCTCCTCTCCCATTACACTGCAGCACCCCTGGGACAGGGATGTGATGGATCCACTGTGTTTGGCCGCAGTTTTGGTGCTGCTGATGGTGTGTGCCCGGATGTGTTTGTCCTCAGTGATGGCAGATGCTGAAAAGTGGGGTGCAGGAGGGGTGGAAAGGTTTATCCTGAAAATAAAGGGTGTCCAGCCTGAGCCCAGGAAGGGAATACAGCAGGAGATGGGGATTATAAGGGAATTGAATGGCAGATTGGTGATGCTGCCTGTTGGGTGCTGCTCTGTATAACATGGAGCAGCTGCAGGGCACCCAACTGCAGGCATCTCCATGTCTCCTAGGGCTGGGAGCTACCGGGGTGAGCAGTGTTGCTGCTTCCCCAGGGAGCAATGCCCATTCCCTGGGCTACAGCACAGTGCTGAGCTGCCTGCAGGGACCATCCATGCAGTTTTCCCCACAGAATCTGTACCCGATCCATAGCCTTGGAAAATGCTGTGACCGAGGAGGCTGCAGGGGAGGAAGGCTTTGATGATGGGAGGAGGCTCTCCTCACCAGGCAGCCCATGTCCCTTGAGGATGCAGTGTCATTCTATTGCCCTTTGGTCCTGCTTTGGGATGCTCCTCACTAATTTCCATGGCTGGAATTGGCAAGCCCATCTATTATCACTGCAAACAGCTTTCAAAGAAGAGAGTGACAGCTCGGTGTATAACCTTGGGTTAAATCATCATTACACTGACAGCTTGGGAGACCTAATATTTGAGTTTGCCTTTGTAGCTGTTTGCCTATTTAATAAACGCCCTGTTTTACATACCAATACACCTGCATGCTCTCAAGCTCGTTGCATGGAGCAGGAAGGATCCCAGGGCTTTTCAGTAAGCGTTCCACTTCCTAGTGTATATTCCTGATCCTTGCCGTTGAATCTGGGATTGCAGGAAGGCAGGCAGGAGCAAAGTGGCATAGGGATGTGGGGCTGAAGCCGCATGGCTGAGATGGGAGCGTGATGCTCTAAGCCTCTCCTATGGGAGATTTAAAGATGCTCCTTGTGGGATTCCCCCTTTTTGTCCCTAAAGAGGTCAAATAGCTCTTTGGGGGAGGAGGGGGGGAAGTATCTGTGCTTGGGACCTGCCTGCATCTCCCCATCACACTCCTGCACCCCATAACCCCTCCATAGACCCACTCTACTTGAGGCTGTTCCTGGGGGAATGGGGCAGCAGGAGGGGGTCAGATCCTTCACCCCCACCCCAATATGCATCCGAACACCCTGGTAAAAGCAGCACGCTGCTGCTCCATCCCTCCCACTGCTGGTTTGCCCCATCCCGGCACGAGGGGTGAGGATAGGGAAGAGAAGGGAGAACCCCCCCCAAGTTTAGATGCTGAACCTTGTAACCTGCCAAGCACTGAGCGATCCCCCCCGGGGGATGTCAGTGATTCCTGTTCCCGTGTCACCCATCAGGGCAGGCAGAAGAGATCAAAGAGAGAGCATTAAAAATGCAGGGATACAAAGCAGAAACAGGACAGAAGTACTCATCACCAAACGGCAGCAGAACCTCGCAGCGCACAGGGGCCTCCTCAGCCAGGTTTGCCTTTCCCTTTGGCAGAGAGGCAAAGAAATGCAGCCCAATACTGCCCCGATTCCTTTGATACTCCCTGAATACTGCCAGAGCCGCTGTCACAGCCCCGGCATCTCATGGGGATGGTGAAGATTCATCAGTGCCAGCTATTTTGTTCCTTCAGGGGAGGGAATGTCGGCTGCAGTCCCCTATGGCAATGGGAATGTCCAGTATATTAAATGCTGAGTCCTTGGAGGTGTCCCGCTGATTCTCTGTCCCCCTGGTCTTGCAGGCACGGATACGCTCAGCTGGGTGATGTCCTCAGCTATGAATTGATGCCGTCCTCTTGATTAACGCTGGCGGGATGTTAATGACTCGAGGCTGATGTGCAAAAGCTGCAATTAGCATCCAGGGAAGGGGCTCAGTTGGGGCTGTGGCTCCGGGGCCGGGTGGCACAAACCGGCCCCGCTCTGTGCCAGCACAGCAGCAGCCGGGGGGGTCTGCAGCTCCTTTTGGGGCAGGAGCTGGGGAAATTGGTGACCGGGTTTAGCATCGAAGGCTCAGGAGGTGTGTGGGATGCGGAGCCACCTGCACGAGAGCTGCGGTTAAGGGGTCGTGAATTGAGGGTAGGTCAGGGATGGATGGGGAAGAAGAGCAGGTTTTGGAGCTGGGACACTGACCCCAATGCCAAACACCCCCATCTAGAACTCCAAATCTTATCCCAGGGCCCTCAAACTTGGGGCTGGGTCTGATTTCACACAAGCAGCTGGGAAACGACTCCCGAATACACCAAACCCATCTCTGTGGAACACATTACTGCCCTTAATGACTGCTCTTTTTCAATTAGCTGTCACAGCCCTGAAATAAAGCTGTGCTTCCCTTCCCCGATAAATCACTGCCTTTATTTGGGATTGGAATTAAAACACGTTGCTCTTCCCCTTCCCTGGGTGCCGGGCGGCTTGGAGCCGTGGTTGAATTATCTCCATTCCATTCAGGCAGATTGTCAACTGTAAATTTGATGGAAAATAGTAAAGCTGATAAATAAACATGTCTCTTTTGTCAGGCATGAATATCGCTGCTGCTCGGATTTATAACTCACATCTCCCCTACATTATAGAGCCTTTGTGAAAGTGCTGGCGCAGCGTCCCCATTGTGCTGCTGAGGTGGGTTAGTTCCTTCTCATTTAAACAGCAGCATGAACACTGTGTGGGGTTTAATTTGGGAGAAAGGGGAGTCCCATCCCTCTGACCTGAGCCCCAGCATCATTTGCATCGCTAGGGTCATTGACCAGAACCCCCTGAATGCACCCCAAAGGGGCATTCACTGCCTTTTGCCAGCCTGAGCTGCTCTTTAGCATCATCTCCTCCAGCATCATCTCCTCCAGGGCCTGCTAAGCACAAAACCCACACAGAATTGGGGGAAAAGCAGGGAATTTTGGTGCAGACGCTGTTGCTACGGCAACGCAGGGAAACCCATCCAGTCCAGGAGGGAGGATGCTGGATGCTGCAGCCTCTGCCGATGTAGGACCAAGGAGGCAGGAAAACATTCCCTAGGCTGAGACATTGTGGAAAATAGATGGGTTTGAGTGCAGGAAGATGGGAAGGGAAATCAGGGTCACCCCCAGCCCCATGCTGAAGCCGTGTGAGCTTCCTGCTCCCACCCAAGGATGCTCAAGAGCTCACTGGGGCTGAGATAAGCATTAAGATTCGCTGCTTTTAGAACCCATCATGGAAACACTGAGCCCTGCCTGCCCTGCCTGCACATGTCAGTGCCTCCGATGAGCCAGGCTAATGGCATTACAGAGGCAGGCTATCAAATGTCAAGAGCTTTGCATGTGCAAATGATGCAGAAAGGATGGTTGGCTTCTCTTCTCGGGGTGGGGAGGTGGGGTATCAGTTTTATTGCTGTGTGCCAGTCCCATGTGGTAAAAATACAGCCTGGAATTCAATAAATAAATAGAAGATAAACCATCAACCTTCAGCTCCTGCTTGCAGCACCCACTGCGTTAGCAGGGATGGAGGCAAAGCCACGGACCCTCCTCATGTGGGGTGCATGTGTCTGCATGCGCAGCCAGATGTGCAGCACAGACTTAGAGGGAGGAAATGATTTCTAATCCCTCCGTGTCATTGCAAATTAAAACCAGAATAAAGAGTAGTGGTGAAATAAAGGCATTAAGGTTCAGGGAGCCTTAAAGCCACAGTGCGGGGGATAAAGAGAAGAGGTAAGGTGACAGTACTGGTGCTCAGGGAGCTGCCCCGGCCCTTTTGCTCTCTGCTCTGAAGGGGTTTGTGGAGGTGATGCCTTTGGGCTGCACAGATGTGGGGGTCCCTGTGCTGGGTCAGCACCCCCCAACACATCTCCCCTTCCACCTTGTAAGCTACAGCCTGAGCACCTGAAGGGGGTCTATAGAGATGGCAGAGAGATTAACTGGCAGAGATCAGAGATTTCAGAGATTCATTGGCTTTTGGGGGTTAATTACAGAGGGAACACTGCCCCTTCCTCAGCTGATACCCATCAGAACAAATCACGCCCAGCATGTCTCTTGATTGCTGCAAACCCAGGGCCATAAAACCCCAGGGATTTCTCCAACTCCAGATAGGAAAAGATCAGCCAAGAGAAAAGGAATTAACAGCACTGAGCCTGCTCTTGCTCCGGAGCTGAGGAAGGATGGGAGGCAACGGGAGTAAAGCCAGCAGTAAATCTCCCCGCTCCCACCACGCACCCCAATAAACCTGTCTTTAAGGCCACTATAAAGGTAATAAAACTCCCAAGCAGGAGCTGCTTCGGTTGCATTGTCAGTAGTTCACATGCAGAGAGAGCATTAACGTGATGAAAGGCAGGGGGAGAGGAGCTGCTCCTGCATCCCAGGGGTCTGGGATGGATGGGGGTGTCGGGGTGGCCCCACAAACACACAGGAAGGCAGAACAGCAACAAGAACTCTCCTTTAATAGCTGGATTGACCTGAGGATTTGTTCTGACCGAGGTAGGTGGCCCCAGGGCTCGATTCCCACTGCCGGGATGGGGCTCCCCCCTCTCCTGGAAAACCTCCAGCCATTTGTCAAGGGAAGAGTTAAAAACAGGGCAGATGCTCCCTACAAACCCATTCTCCCACCTCCATGCAAAGGGATGGGGACGGGAGCGCCCCGGCCCTCCCCTCGCTGCCCCACACGTGCAATAGAAAAATATATCTTATTTAAAGTCTCCTTTTTCTTCATGGAGTTTTCTTCTCTCTTGGAATATGGACTGGGGGCGGCTCCGGGACTTCGACCTGCGCATGGATTTCTATCAAGATCAAGAGTTAAAAGCCAATCATTCAATACCTAACTCTAGAAAAGGCTGCGTACAATATATGGCTTTTGCACCTACATCCAAAGGGGACTCGCAGGCTGGAAGAAGCCAGGGGCAAAGCCAGGGCAGGGATGGGCTGGGAGGGTGGCACAGGGAGGGGACATGGCTGGGGACCACATGCAGCACTGCACAAAGCCAGCCTGGCACACGGCATCTTCCCGATGCCCATGGGGATCCTTTGGTTTCTCCTGCATGGCAGCAGGGACCCGTTTTGGGATGGGATTTGGCTGGAGGAGACCCCAGGATGTGCAGGGTTTGAAGCAGCTGAGCTGCAGCATGGACCCTGCTTGTAGCCCCCAAAACTGCTTCTGGCTTGTGAGCTTCTGAAATGAGGACTTGTGGGTCCCATAAGCTCTTCTGTCCAGGGCCAATGTCTCCCTCTCAAGCATCACCCGCATGCATAGCGGTGGCTGCCACTGCACAAGTGGAGGGTCAAGGCCTCCCTCTGGACACTGGGCTGGAGCAGCAGCACTGCTCAGTGCTGTGACTGGAACACCAACCTCATCCCAGGTATTCCCCATCCCCAGGGTGCCCATGGAGCCAAGGGACTGTGCAGGTAGGACACAGCCACCTCCCCAGCACAGCCTTCCCCATTTCCATAACCTCTGACCGGATTCACAGAGCATCACCCACATGGTGCCAACCCCCTGGTCTCTCCTTCCAATGGGATCCACGCAGGGATGAGCCGCATCCTTCCAGGGCTGGCCAATGAGCGAGGGGAGCTTGGGGATGCCCACTGCCATAGGATGCAGGCACGGCCCAAGCAATGCAGCATCCCCACCAGCCAGCCCAAGGGGACAAATCACCCGTTGCATTGCCAAGGAGGGCTCCAGCAGCTGAAACAGGAGCGGGATGGAGCGGGAATGCTGCAGCAGGGAAAGCACCCGCATCCCCTTGGGTCCACATCGGCGTCGGCCAAGCAAGCTCAGCGATGGTTCGGGACCATTCGTCGCTCATGCAGGGAGTTGATCGACAGCTAATAGCAGCAAATGGAGCATTAAAAGAGAAGCCACCCACTGGGTGGAATAGGCAGAGGCCGGGAAGACCGAGCCTTTCCTTGCCACGCAGGGTCAGGTCCCCCTGGTGCTGTCTGCATCATCTCGGATAGTAATCATCCGGGACCCCCGAGAGATTGCGGAGCTTCAGAGCCGTGTCCACCGTCCGGATGTAGCCACTGATCATCTTCCTCATCTCGGGGGTGTAAGGGTCGTACTCCAGTTTCCTCAAGCCGGAACGCTTGAAGTTGCCATCCTTCTGCCCCTCGACGCACAGCAGCCGGTCCTCGCAGGCAGCGATGCCCAACAGCCCCACCATCCGCTGCAGCTGCACAAACAGGTCCCGCTTCAGGTCCTCAAAGTGCACCACCAGCACCTTCTTGCCATAACGCAGCCAGTCCAGGGTGTGGGTTGCCCACCACGGCGCGTAATTCGCCACGAACTCCGGCCATTCTGGAAGGATATGGTTAATAGTGGGTGTCCCCCATGGCCTCCCGCATCCCAGGGCTGAAATCCTCCAGTTATCCTCCTCACTAATTGATCCTCCCATAGAAATCAGGTGGTAAAAGGGATAATGAAACATCAATAATAAACCACAGCTCTCCACGGAAGCACCGTTCGCATCTGTCTCGTGGTTCATAAAAGCTCTGGGTATTGCCTCTTTCCTCTTGTCCTCCCCACACAAGTGATGCCTGATTAATAGCCTGACTGTATCTAATTCCCCGCAGAATCATTAAACACAGTATCTGTTTCATTAAACACACACAGGACAATTCACCTTGTGTAATCATAGCACATAAAACTTTGCTTTGGAACCGCTCCAGGGATAGCGTACAGTTAATGTCATGGAACCAAACACGGCGCCCGTGGGCTCCACGTGGAGCTGGGAATGGGGGGGAAGGAAAATCCCGCCCAGCACCAGCAGCTGTGGGTGACGATGAGGAGAGGACAAGGATTTTTCCCTACATTCATCCCAAATTAGCTCCTTGGAGAAGGAAATGGTTTGGAGATTGGGGTTCCAGGGAGCAAGGGGCCGTCTGCAGGGCAGGATGTGGATGGCAGCCCTGTGCCCTGTCTTCATTACTCACCTTTAATCTCTTTTTGCCCTCTGGATGATGTATTTAACATCACACCCCAGCACTAATTGCAAACCTGACACAAAGGAACTGTCCCCATTGAGTGTTCACTTCCCACACTGGCAGGAGGGCAGGGTGGGTGCTGATGGTCCCAAGGGGTACCCAGTTCCATGCTCAGGGTCCTCCATGGGCTGAGCCCCCCATAAAGTCAGTGAAATGGGGGTCTTGGACACTTTCTTGATGCCAAATCGCAGCTCTCAGCATCCCTCCCAACCCGATAAAACCCTCAAGGAAAAGCTCCATCTTCCTGGGCAAGCTGTTCCAATGGTGAATTAACCTGACAATTAACCCATCAGCTAATTACACTGTACAGCCTCTGGAAAGAATCTGGTCATGTATGTTGACGTGTATCCAAATTGGATCACGCAGGGTGAAGGGAAGGGTCCCCTCTGCCTGGCCCCCCCCTTCCCTCAGGGCTATGAGGCATGGAGCAGGCATGGGGGCAATCGGAAGCTCAGGAAGGTTCCCAGGATGCTGGGGCTCCAATGAGGGATCCTCTGGGATTCCCCCTTTACAATCTGCAGCTGTGCTTTGGGATGCAGCAGATGGGGATAAAATCCAGGTAAAGGCTCATAACCCACCACAACAGGGGCAATGCCGACCCAGGGACTTGCCATGGGAGAAAATCCACTGAGGAAGCAGTGCATGTCTCTTTCCTGCTTTTAAGGGATGGGATGATGGGCAGAGTAGAACTGGGTCGCCTTCGGCACTGCAAGCACATGCCGATAACGAAATCCAGGCACATAACAGCAACAACAGCAAAAGCTCCCCTTAAATAAACTCGGAATTAAGGGTAGCAGATGTTCAATCAAGCTAAATATTTTAACTCTTTCCAATGAAGCCAATTCCACAACAGCAATTTGTAAATTGCTGTAATTAACAAGCCTCCATCATATGCCTGTGCATGGGAAAGGTAGTGCCTCCGGAGCAGCTGCTGCACAGAAATAACACCCCAGCACCGCCTTGTCCATAAGGATGGGCTGCTGATGGGTCCTGCTCTGCTTCTAACCTCTTCTAACCTGCCCAGCCAAGGGTTGGCCTTGAAGAGCTGCTTCAAAGAAGGGGCAGTTTGGGTCCTTGGGCTCCTGCCCATCAATTCCCTCCCCACTGGCACCAGGATGCTGTCAGACTCATGTCCCTGGGCAATGCCATCTCCCTGCTGCTGTTCTTGTGACCTAACACAGCACTGGCCAGCCGAACATCTCCAATCTCCCATCCCACCCCACCTCAGCCATGCCAGGTGATGCTGAGGCTGTGCTACAGGATGGACAGGGGGCCCCCAGCATAAGAAGGATGTGGAGCTGCTGGAGAGAGTCCAGAGGAGGCCATGGAGATGCTGGGAGGGCTGGAGCAGCTCTGCTCTGGAGCCAGGCTGAGAGAGCTGGGCTGGGGCAGCCTGGACAAGAGAAGGCTCCTG
>WYDI02005112.1:0-92294 GCA_009867235.2 Psittacus erithacus | reverse complement strand
CTCAGAAAGTCCTTGGTCAGTCTAAACATTCTAAGCAGTAGCTACAAACATCGGTGTTATCAGCGCTGTTCCCAGACGAAAAGTCAAAACCACAGAACTGCACCAGCTACTAAGAAGGAGAAAAATGGCTGCTACTGCTGAACCCAGGACACTAACACATCATTAAATCCCTATCACCTGACACATGAATCCTTACCCTGACATTTCACAGAGTTCAAGGTTGCAAGAGACCAGCTAGTTTGGATGGGCTCATACACATGGTGCTCAGGGCTGCAACACTGGATAGAACCCAGGATCTATTTCACATTCATATGTGCTCTGAAACTTTATAAGGATTTGTGGGGTTTTTTTTGTTGCTGCCCCTCCCCTTCTTTCTTTTCTTGCATCTCTGCAAGAAGGATCCACATTTCTGAAACACTAATACTGATGCACTTCACCTTGCCAAAATGGTGTTTTTACAGCCTGACACCAAACATGCGGCTTGCCCTATGGCACAATGCAGAGGCACTAGTTCTGCTTGGATAACACAATATCCCAGCTGGAAGAGTCAGATTTGTAAATTTTATATCCATATCATATGTCTGGAGGAAACCCTGGAGTGAATTATCTTTTCAATGAATTATCCCTTCAATAGGGCCTGTATTCCCTTCTGGCAATAAGTAGCAACACCGCCACAGAAAGGAGTCCGGCAGCAAATCAGTATTCATGAAGTGCAGCCCATGGGAGATGAGATTGCCTGGGGCAAAATGAAGGATGATAGTGACCCTTATTTTCCAGGTTTGGCTCCACTGCGAAGGCAAAGTTGACCTTTTTTTTTTTTTTAGACATTATTTTGTTTCAAGTAAATGAGAGCAGAGATCTTCAAGCTGCTGTCTTTAGAGACACACATAGGACACTGGAAACAGTAATAGAACCTCTCAAGTCTGATAATACCAAGAACCCAATTTTGTTATTAGCTGTTCTTTCTCTAGACGTTTTACCTTAGAAATCATGCAGACAGGTTATGGCTCCCTTCTAGTGGTTAAAAGCAAAACCAAACAAGAACATTTACGGCTATTTAAGAACCATCAATTTACTTTCACCAGCAGTTTTATGACATACTGCTATCAGGATTCATTGACATGATGGTTCCCTTTCCTTTTAGTGTAAAGATACACATTACTTAGTTACATGACATTCAGTAAAGAAGAAATATAATAAAAGTAATCAATAAAGACCTTCAGAAAACACCATTGAAGTGGCCTTACTCCTGATGAAGCCTGTCAGACTCAACTTTTACTGCTCTTTCAAGTGCAACTAGTACAAACCAATAAGGACTTCACATGGTGGGGTGGGGTGAGGGGGAGAAATCAAAACTGTGGATGGGACTCTGTATGTGTGTAATAAATGATTCTTGGCTCCAACAAAAAAAAATATATTGCCAGCCACAAAGGTTTATTCTAAGTGAGAGTAATTTCTCAGATAATTAATTTTAACAGAGCACAGTTTTACAAAGATAGACCATGTAGCATGAGCTACAACATAAAGAGTTGTTCCTCTTTTCTTTTGGTAAAATAAGCTTGTCACACCTGAAGTGCACAGACAGCAGTAGCAAACAGTGACGCTGAAACTTCTTCAAAGTAAAGTAGGATGCCTCAAGATTCATTTTGCAAAGTGCTACTCTTCACTGAGTGGAACTGAAAAATCTGTGTTCCCACTGTTTAGCCTTGACTTGATGCTCCCCTTGGTTAAAAGAAGTTAGCTTGGTCAACTTCTCAGCTTGACACTGGCACTCAGAGAAACTGGGTCAGTCACAGCCATTCGCAGCTGGAAAGATAGCTTCCTTGGCTTTCCCTTTACAGGTTTGTTTTAGCACAGTGGTGTTTTTCAGCTAGCAGCTTTGGGAAAACCACCTTATTGCCTAACCAGAGCTAAAGCAGTCTCTTGACTGTAAAGCCAGCTATTGCTCTTGAAGGAATATTCTTCCTCTTATTCTTCCTGCACAACTTCCTTTGTTTTAAGGCCATATTGAGGAGAAAGGAAAAGAAAAAAAATTAAAATAAAAATCTACATCCAGACTCAGAGAGACCTACACAAATGCACACTTCCCACTCCTTAATGATATCACACAATATTGTATTCTTCAGACCCCACTATCAAATATAAAGCAGCAGCTCCAATATTGCTTCTGTGAAGCACCAATATTTCACTCAAGGTCATAGAAAGCTAACTGAAATACTGAAAAGTTGTTAAGGATCAGCAAGAAAAATATGCGAATGACTCACCTTCTTCACCTGCCTAAATATTTATCAGTCCTATTGATTTTTTCAGTATGAAGTGTTCCAGAAGAAAGAAATCATGGCAATTACTTAAGAGGCCTCCAGTACTCTATGCCTCATTGCAGAATTTAATGCTATTTCACAGTGACTTCCAGAAATTTTGGATTTTCCTTGATGCTTTCTCTTTCAGGGGAGCTTGCTGTTCTATGACTATCTGTCAAGAGAAGCACCTGCCCCAGGAACACCCAGATACAGCACACAACCCGCTGCAGGACATTACAAGAAGGAGCAGCAAAACTAAGTATTTGCCCAGTTAAAAACATTCCAGAATTACAATAGCAAGGAAAAACCTCTAACTTTTTATCAGCACACTAGTTAGGTGTGCAGTTTCCCTTTCACTAAGCAGGTAATTGAGCTACCAAGGCTTTCGATCTCCTGAGCACATCACAGCAGCAGAGGAGACGTTATGTCTCATACCTGTGAGAGCGTGAGAAGGAACAGCCATTCTTGCCCCATGGAAAACAGCAGGGGAAAATGAGGGAGATTTAGTAATTCTATGGCCATTGAACAGTAACTATCACACTCAGCCCAGAGCACGTAGCACAGCTTAACAGACCGAACCCCCTGTTGTTTTTCCTGGTTGTGAAGCACTGATTGCATGTAGCTCTAAGACAGCTGAAAACCTATATTCACAAATCAGAATTAAATGGGCCTGCAATACCATTTACCATATATTTTTGCTTGCATCTCAAAGATTATTGTATTCAGCAGTATTTTAGAAGCTGACTTAAAAGGGCCTGAGGCTATTAAAAATTCAGAGCTAGAAGCTTTTTGATGCCTATTTATTTTCTAGTGCTTTACTGCTACACACAAAGCACAGACTGATGAATTCCTCTATGTGTTTTGTGCAGATTTGTATTACCACAGTTCAGAAATTCAACAACCAAGCAGCTGTCTTGATTTCTTTCCATTGCGTAGCTATTTTTCCAGTGCAATTTTGTAGGAGAATTACTCTGCTAGCTGAGAGAAGCAATATGGCCAAGAAGTTGCAAACTACCCCGAAAATTTTCACTCAAATGTGCACGGCAAGCAAAAAACAAAACAAAACAAAACCAAACCAAAGTAGAACCTGTATACATTTGTCTCTATCTATACACACACATGTGCATACGCCCCTATATATACAGCTATAGATAGATAAAATCTCCCTAAAAACATCACGCATAAACACAATGAAACACAGTTTCAATTCCTTAGCAAAAGAATATGTTCTAGCTAGGAGATGAGACAAAGACTCTTTTCTCCCAGACATCAAAGCTAAAAGACATCCCACTTACAGATACTTTAGTATCCAAGCTTCTAGAGAAGCATGGGGGAGGCGGGAATAAATCTTGGGCTCTTCATTTGGCACACTTCCATGTTTTCACATGCAGATTGTTGCATAAACTCAAAAAGCTCCCTTAGGCACGTGTTTCTGCCAGCCACTCCTTCGAAACCACATCTCTGATAATCTGCTTGCTTAAATGTATATAGCTGTAGGATGAACTGGTCATGAGCCTGATGACATTCCAAAGTCCCAGACTAACAACCTGGGGCATCACAGCTTCTTTCACTTTGCTCTGGACAACAAGGGAGAACAGGTACACACTGACAGCATGAGCAGCAGTGCAACACACCAAAACTCTGAAGAAACTGGAAGTGGTTTGGAAGTCAGTACTGCATTGCCCTTCTGACTCATCAGATGCTAACAAAGACATTCTTGGATCTTGTATTATATCTGGCCATCAGCAAAGTCACCATTCATGGTCTTCCAAGAGTTACATCCTTCCAGTTGCCTCCAGCATACCTTGAAGCCCTTTCCCCACTAGATTTATTCCATGTCTGGAATTCCCATTGCACTAAATTAAGATGCAACATTCTTCATTAAAGCATTTTTGGGAACTTATTTGTAGTCAGATGCTTTTTTTTCCCCCCGTGCTAGAACTATTCTCCAGCATAGTTGTTAGAGCATTTGATCCAATTCATATCACCTGCCTATAAAGATACTGATAGCTCTCTCCAGAAACAACTTTTAACATTGCAAAGTACTGCAGGTACTCTCCATGAATAATGCAGAAACCACATAAGCTTCAGAAAAGACTCAAGATAATGCACTTTCTGTGTATTCTCATGCACTATATAAAGAGCAGAGTACTACTATTGCTCAGGAGAAAGCTTGTCTTTCCTTGATGTTAGGCTGTGCCATGGGGACAAACAGAAAGCAATAAAAAGCAACAGAAATGCATGGCAGTACAAAAAGGCCAATTTGCACACTCAGTTCACCACTTTTTTTTCTCCATTATGCACCTTGGATCTTTCAAGTTGAAGGAAGGAGCAAACTGCCTATATTCCCACAAGAGAAACAAAAGCTCTCCTCTGCAGCTAATATAGTAAGGTAAGTGCCCGGGCATTACAATCTGAGGTTATGCTAGGTGAATGCCTTTCCTAGCAACCGCAAACACTCTTCTGCTAACTCCAAGTTTCATGTCAGAATCACCAAGTCCTTGAGAAACAACTCATTGATTTGTTAGTAAAATAACCCCCAGCATCCCATTTATCATTGCCTTTCTAACTAATACTGGATCATGAGTCATTGCCCAACGAAATTATCTATTGCATATAGCTACTAACAATTATAACATATGAAATCTTAAGCAGGTATGCAATGACACTGAAATCTCACCATTACTGGTCTCTAGAGCTCCGACAATCAAATGGTGCTGTCTTTCAGATTGCCACACAAAACTCCATGGACTAGTTGCTGGTTAAGGTTCCTGACAAGTAATTTATTTTCCCTACAATGCTGTGGCAAAACCAGATTCTACAGACAAGAGATTTTATTACTGCCTTTTGTTTCATATACTACCATCTGCTAATGCCCAGGACATCCGACAAAGGCTGGAAGCAAAAGAATTATTCCATGTTTAACTCTGTTTAGGTCCAGAATTGCCATTGCTTGAAAACAAAAAGAAGGAAAGATGTTGAGAAAGTGAGAAATCAGGGACAAGAACAATCTGATCATTAAGTTACTGGTTTAGTGTGCTTGGGCATGAATCTCAAGTGTCATTTGTCTCAGGCAAGCATATTTGCCACTGAGTTTTACTTTCAGCCTTTGTCCTATTGGAAACTCTCAGCCTTTTTCCTACTGAAGCTCCTCTACCTTAGATAGTAACCACGCTACTCATTTGGCAAGTCAGATAAGGCAGTCAGAAATGGCCTACTGCCCTTCTGGCACAGCTGCCTTCTCTGCATCATGGAAAAGCCATTCTGGGCCTAAGGCTTACTTTTTGTAGCAGTACTGAATCATCTCCATATAAAAAAAAATTATTTTTAAGCAGCTCCACATTTGCTGTGGGTTCTGTCACTTTTCTTCCCAAGTCACAGCCAATCAATAAAGTTGCTAGAAAAACTGAAGTCTTCTCTCGAAGGACAGCAGCAGCTCGGCAGTTCAAGGTGTAGATGGGGATCACTGCCATTTTTCTTGCTCTGTGCCTGCTTATTATGTAAGGGCACGTTTTGCTCTGTAAGGGCTACAAAACTCTCCACTGGCATGTCAGTTACTGAAGACTCAGAGAGCTACTCTTCTCATGACTGTCATGGGAACATATGCTTCATGTCGTTCAGAGCTTCAAAGAAGCTGCCACACATAGATTCTTCATCCAAAAAGCCACCACATTAACTTAATAGCTGTGAAAAAGCTACAGACGTCATACAGAAGGATTTCTTTGCTCAAACATACTGAAGTGAAGCACCTCACTTAGTGCCCTGACAGATAGACTTAACTACACAACCATTTAACACCCATACTGAGGGGGGAAAAAGGGTATTCCCTGGCTTCCCAGTGCTATTCTGACTACCTGCCAACAACTCCACCCAACATGCATGACAGGACAGCTAGTGGCACACAGCACCACTGGAAATACTCTCGGCACATGTGGTCGGTTGAATAACACCACATTCTCACAGCACCTTATATGTATAGAGATTGAGAGGCAATTCCCACTACACCTTCTGCAAAACACAAGCAGACAGAACCTGAACTATCCGCTTATTATTTATGCCACTTTGCTTCTTTTTGGACAAGCATTATCATTACTATTAATTACACATATTGCAGTAATGCCCAATGGCTCTTTCTAAATGAAGCTGGCACTTAGTTCTATCAGCACGAGTTAATGACATTCATTACAGTTTGACCTTACCTTCCAGTTTGCATGCAATAGCTCCCATCTGCATGTCCTTCTACAACATATGCCACAAAGAAGCAAGTTCAGCAGCCATAACTTTCCTGTCTGAGCCTGTATTTCATGGTATGTTTAAGTTTATTCTACCTTTAGGTCAGCCTAAATCTGCTGCCACTAACCCAAAAGACTGAAGTCTTTGACCTGTTACAGAATCAGCTAAATGCACCACCCAAATACGCTAGCTCTAACAGTATTACAGTTTTAATTTTTTCCCAAGATTTCCTACAGATTAAGCAGACAAGTGCACACATTAACAGCTACAACCCTTGAAGAAAACAGGTTGTTTTTCACTGATCTAAAAAATTAGTAACTCTAAGAATATCAGCTGCTGGCAACAGGATGACTACGTTTAGCCACACCATCTCCCTGCCTGTCTTTATTAAATATTAAGTAAGATGGACTTCAGCTGTAAACACCAAGGAAAGGACATAACTATTCTGACAACTAAGTTCCTCTGTTTATTAAAAGACAATCATCTTCAGACAACTTATTTTTCTTCTTTTAAAATAATAATAAAAAAAGACTAATTCTCTGTGCTAGAGATACAATATGCTTAACAGTAACTCTTCTGATTTCTCTCCTATTCAGTCCTTTGGTGAAAGTAAATATCAGCTGCTGCTTGAGTAATATTTCATCTGTGGTTTGGCTTTAGGAAAAAAAATGCCTTAATACATGATTTAATCAGGATCATATTATGAA
Source organism: Psittacus erithacus (assembly GCA_009867235.2). Lineage (NCBI taxonomy): Eukaryota > Metazoa > Chordata > Aves > Psittaciformes > Psittacidae > Psittacus > Psittacus erithacus. Next base: position 85,054 of record WYDI02005112.1, on the reverse strand, counting down.
GCTTCCTGTATGTCTCCACAGGAAAATAATTTTTAAGGAAAATACTTAGGGAACCTACAAAAGGAAAAAGATTAAATATATTTGGGAAATCTGTAGGAATGATAAAACTGCATATTCCACACACACACACTCCCCTCTCTCTCTGGCTGGCCTGTGGTGTTTTTGTGATTTCTTTACTTGCAGTTTCCTAAAAAAAAATAATTTAAGAATTGTTAAGAATAAAAAAACCAGCACCACCACAACCAACACTGGCCACAACACAAAACTTGGAAAACAAGATGAACCAAGATTTGCCTTCCAGCTTAAGTAGGTTTCCTCTATTTCTGCTGACATTTCTACCTAACACTTCTTTTCCAGCTAAAAAAAAAAACGTAACTAGAGTTTTAAAGCCAGCAGTAACACAACTGCTTGACCAACAGGTTATAATAAAGCCAACACCTGTTTATGGCCTCAGCAAGATTTTGTGAATGCTCCTTCCCTGGCAGTGTTCAAGGCCAGGCTGGACAGAGCCTTGAGTGACATGGTCTAGTGTTAGGCATCCCTGCCCACGGCAGGGGGGTTGGAAATAGATGATCTTAAAGTCCTTTCCAACCCTAACCATTCTGGGATTTTATATCCAGCTGGCACAGGAAGGTAACTTAGATACTAAAACCAATGGAGTCTAAATAGAAAAATGACCTTTATGTAGATAACCAGCTTGTTGAGCAGCCAGGTGCTGGGAAAGATTCCTTAGAAGAAAACACTGGCAGGTAAAACTTTCTAGAAAGCATAGGAGCCTTTAGCTTCTCAGAGTTCAGTGCACCCAAGAAAATGGGCTAGTAAAGGAGACAAGCCTAGGATGAGAACAAACAAACATGGGATTTAATAACCCAACTGACTTTTATCTTTGTTCCTCCATCTCAGATCTCTGTCCGGTTGTATAGCTAAAGGTGGCGCTGTGAAGATAGACTCCAACCCTAACACCAAGCAATTTATCTTAAAGGATCAGGCTGGCATCCTGACAGTATAGAATTGCAGCCACCTGATTTTTGACAGCTTCTCAACATTGAAAGTACACCAAAAGTACAATGTGACTCCTTCAGAAGAAAGGAAATTGTTTTTCTCATTCAAGAAGTTACATTCTATCCATTTGTATCATTTTCTACCCATCTACAAAAATACCCACAAAGAACAAAGGAGGAAACTGATGAGGACACAAGCTCAATAGGACTCAAGAAAAGAAAGAGCATCCTTACATGCTCTCACAGAACTTCGTAAGAGTGCTGGGCTTTTCCTGGTTACGTCTTTGTCGAAACCAACGTTGAATGCTGCGTACATCCCAGTCCAGCTGCTTGGAGAGGCCCTCCAGCCTCTTCTCATCTGGATGCTACAGAACAGAGAAGGATAAACATTATTTCTTTACCAATGGCAGTGAACCACTGTAATTGCCTCTTGATGTTTTACAAGCTGCCGGTCAGACACATGGATACATAGGAATAAAATTGCTTTCACAGAAATTTCTGCTGACAGGTCCACATCAAGATAAGTTTTTCAGTGACTATTATTAATCTAGAAGGACATATGCTATAATATTCCAGGCAGGTTATTATTATTAAGAAACTTAAGGAGGACAATGGCATGAAATCTTGCTTGAAACTAGGAAAATGAGAAGAAGTAGGGATTGAATGCCATGTATTTCTCAGAAAGTGGGGCTTTGAAACACCACCTACCCTGTCCCAGGCCACACGCTACGCCTATTCCATCCCCCTGCATCAGGATCTTTGTCCCATAGACTGTTGCAGTAACGAAGAATGTTTGACAGACATGGAAAGAAGATATATCTTATGTTTGTACATGTTCATGTTAAAAAAAATGAAGTCAATAAACAAAGTAGCAACCTCAAAAGGAAAATCACCTTGACAACAGGGAGAGAGGATTTTTTTTTTCCTGTAAAATTTGCTACACACAATTATTCTCCAAAGCAGCAAATGTAACTCTCATTCCATTAGAGTGGCTGTAAACCAGTGCAGATGTAAGGCAAAAGGCTATAGTTTGAATACTATATGGAGAAGAGCAGTACAGGCCACGCTTCCAACCACTCAGCAATTCTACATATACAGTACTGCATGAGGACTATTTATCTATTTTCTCTTGATCACATTATTTTTTAAAGAAACAGAAAAAGCTTTTGGACAATCTGTTTTCTGGAGTTTCAGCTTTATTTCTGCAAGCCAGTTACACACACTGAATAAGATACAAGAGCTGCCATTATAAAAACGTTTTTGAATGTTCCAAAAGGTAAAACAGCAAAGCTTTTGTCAGGCTGAAGATTCATCTATCAGCTTCCAGGAAAAGATAGGAAGGAAAGGAAATGGAAGTGAAGGGATGACAGAAGGGTAAAATATTTGCCATCCATCTCAGAAAAAAAAAGGTTTTCTCATCAACCCAAACTAGCCACTACTTTATCAATGGAAGGTTATGAAAAACCATTCTCTGTAACTTTAGAAAAATCTAGTCAGAATTTGACTAGAGAGAACTGTTGCACATGACTCAAAAAAAGACAGCTAGGTAAATCAGACAGTTTCCTTGAGAGCAGCTGCCAAACAGCCCTACCAAAACCTCATAGGAAAGCAGATACTTTCTTTGGGAGTGCTTCACACTTGTCTCCATGCACTGGGTGCTGGGAGCTGTGTGCCAGCTCCTAGCATGACTCTCAGACTTTTGTTAGATCACTTCACACACCCAGGCCCTGTGTTGGACTAGCAGATTCTGCGAGGAAAAATAAACAAAAATAAATAAATAAATAAATAAATAAATTCCATTTGTTCTTTAGCTGAGTCCAGGCCAGAGCACATGTGCTGCAGCTTTTAGAAACAAGGTATGTGTGATTCCCTCCCTGAAACCAGGACATAAACCACAAGTGCCACAGTGATCTCAGAATAGGGTAGAAGACGCGAGCAAGACAGATCCACAGCACATTTCACTGTTCCTGACACTGAATGCAACTTTGCCTATGTCTTTAATACTCTGAAGTTTAGGCTGATGCCTTTGCTGTGGTGTGCTCGGCTGTAGCCTGAAGCCAAGGTGGCACTGGAAGTTCCTGCGGAACTTCATCCTTCTGGCCTCCACAGGCCTTCCCACTACAAAATGACCACTGACCACTGGGGTCTTCACTGTTCCTACTGACCACTGGGGTTTTCAGGAGATGCTAAAGGACATCTCATCACTGCTCACTGCTATGGAAAAGCTCAGGATGCTGCAGAAGCATGGACAGAGTTTTAGTTGAGATGCCATACAGTGAGAGTTGCAGAGACAGAGATAGCAGCAGCCAGAAAACATCTGTACTGTGCAAAAAAGTCTGCAAGCTTCAAAACATTATTTTTTTAGGTTCCTCCCACTTTTTTACCACCCCATCTCTCCAAATTTCAAAGGACATTCATCGCAACATAAACAGCTAGGACACCAGGAAGCCACCAGCACCCTGTGCTCAGGCAGCTTCCCTAGAAGAAGTAGCTTTGAAATTTCATGGAAAACAGTAAGGTAAATCTTACTGACTCACAATTCTCTTTCTTTCACTTAAAGGAGAAAAAAACCCAACAACAAGAACTAAAAAAACCCCAAACCAAACTAACACAAAACCCAAAAAACAAACCAACCCAAAACCAACCAAAACCACAAAAAAACACCAAAAAACCCAGAATTATTTTTTTTTTAATTTCTAAAAGATAAGCAGCAAAAAAAAGTAGGTGGCCACATGGCACCTACACAGTATAACAAGTTTGTTTTGTTTAAAAGCTTACAGGAAACATCACGAAGGGATGCACAACTGCTCCAACTGGCATACAATAACAACCTTGACATTTCCATGGTCTGATTTTAGCTGTAAAAATGCAGCACTACATTTAGCAGTTAGCTTTATTTTGTTCAGCCATGGTTTATAGTGCTCTATCCCATTTTTTAAGGTAAATATTACACTTAAATACTCTACCTTCGTAATAGCTGTGAAAACTTTTTCCAGAATAGCATTAGGTTGAGCTTTCTGTGGTCCGTTGGCTTGGACTTTAAGGCCTAAGGCACATGGTTTAGCAATGAACCTGTGAAAAACAGAAGAATGAAAAAAAGAAATAAGCTAAATCCTTCAGTTATTTACTCCATTATTGTTATCAATCAATGATGCGTGGTAAACACGCAAATACTATAACCATGCCAACAAAAACAATACTTAGCCTTACAGCTCAAAAGCAGGCTCATACATACAATTTCATCGCAAAGTAACATCACTTTGAAGGATGAAAGAAACTCTGAGGAGCACATGAAACACAGGATTTTCTTTCATGTGTAAAGGAAAAAAGACAGAACAAAAGCATGACAGAAATGCCTCCCAGAGAAGCACCAACTAATCAAAAGAGCAGGGCAGCTTGCAGAGATGAAGAGCACATAATATTCTCCTCCATACAGAGTCTTTTTCATAAATTGGTTTAGAAAGTAGCTACTGCCTCGGGACTCCTTTTGCACAGTGGAAATTCAAACCAAGTCCTTAAAGGCAGTAAGCACTTAAGCCGCCCAGTCAATACAATTTTCTAAACGATAAAGTTTAAACGGTGTTGAGCCATGCCCCAAAGACTTCGCTCTTTCTCCAAACTCTTCTCCTAAAATACGAAGCTGTCACAGATCCAAACACTAATCCATAAATTCATCCAGTTTAAAAACTGGGTGTCTCTGGTACATTTTAGAGATGAATTGCATAGCCTACATTACAGACACTCAAAGACCATTCCAGTTCCATGTTTATCCAGCTGAATGACCACAGGTTCTTAAAAATCATGGAATTCTTATCCACATGCGAGCCCCATTTTAAGCACTGTTTTAAGCTACAACCGCTGTTTCTGCGATACCAGTTTCGCTGTGGAGCTTGAGAAGAAAGCAGTCCAGTTTTCTGGTCAAGAAACAGAAGCGTATGACCTCTGTACATGTTATATGTAAATACACTGTAATCTAGCCACACTAGAAATTTGGGTGTACAAGGTGACAAAAGAAGCAAGAATTGTGCCCTCTGGTTCGACACAGACATAACCATACTGGCCATTGCTGTTAGGTGATAACCAAAAGGTAGCTGAAGAAGCTAACAAAATGCTCATGGAGTTCAATTTCAGAAATTTAGTTTTCAGTTCTAAGAAGTTGTAAAACACTTCTAGCCATGTAACAGACGGGCTGAGATTCTTAGCATCTATGTCAATGTTTTGTACCAGAAAGCTGAAAAACACTCAAAAGTTCGAGTCTTCACTATTGAAGAAATTAAATTTCCTGAAGAAAAAGCAATAGAACTGAGTTTGCTTAAATGCCATTCTTAAAATGACAGGTGTCACTAATGAACAGCCTAGATAAATCCAGGACAAAGCACAGTGTCTGTCTAGGTTTTAAAAACGGAAGAGAGTTGTTATGTTGCTATTACACTCATTATCTAAAACAAAACACATTTTCTGCTTCTGGTATTTACTTAACAAGAATATAATTATTTTTTCTTTCTTCCTTTGCTGCTTATGTTTTTCACATGCACTGTAGGAATGGGCTCACATCCACAAGGACAGCAAAGCACAGTAAGTACATGTACAGGGAATGCAGCTGCAAGGCATAGGATGATCTTGGCCAGCTATGACAGGGAGGAAAGGACAGGGAAAGCTTAAAAAAGCCCACAAAGGTCTGATAAGCTTTTGTGATATGCTACTGCTATGCTTTTGTGGTCCTTCTCCACACCTGAAAAAAGCTTTTAAAAAAATCCTCTCAAGTGATTGTTAATTCCTATTAGGACATTCAAGGGAAATAAAGCAATTTTAACAGAAACCTTTTATATGCCAGCAATACTGAGAAGGTCTCATCACCAACTCAAGTGTGCAAAAGCCATGTCCACATGATTGCCTTTGGTGCAGCTGGTAAAAGTTAAGAGATATTTTTTACTTTTCATACAAAAACTTAATGAATTTAAGCTATATTTTCCAATATAAAAATTGTTTTTCAAGGTTAAAATAGAATTTTAAAGTAGAATTCAATCAATAGGATCCCAAATGTCACACCAGGCATCATAAAAAGTATCATTAATATAATTCTCACCAATAGTTTTGCATAATAATTTAAACAGATTCATAAGTAAACAAAACAGAAATAATGCTTGATACATGTATAAACTATGCGCATTTTGCCGAATGTTGCACTTCTTAAAAGCACTACTCATTTTCTCCACTTATGCTAATGCTGTGCAATTCAGTTGCCTAAGTAGTCTTACTGAAACCCATGGGACTATTTATTGCATAAGGTACCGCAATTAAGAGGGAATAACGATTGTGAAAGAGTAAAGAGAGCAGAATTGAGTATATTGTGAGCTTTCCTCTTTAAAACATGTAAATCTGAACAAAGCCACACCAGTATCTATTTTTTTCAGTGGATTCCAATACAGCTGAATTGAAAGCTGGTATTCAATTACACAGAAATTAAGGACAAGCATTTTCTGCTGAATGCAGCCCCATCTATTCTGGATCTAGAAACGAAAGACTAACATAAACAAGGGAATTAAACTCAGAAATCAAGAACTCTTGTAAAGGCAACTTCTTCATTCACAGTTTAAAGCCACATTTAAAAACAAAACCAATTCAAAAAGCCCACAGCCAGCCAGTTCAGGCAACACAGGTTACTGCAGAGCATCGAAGTGGGAAGCACTCTGTCTCTGCAGGCCTACAAATACTACTCCCTGTGCCTGCAGACAAACATCTCCAAGTGTTCCATGCCCCCTGAAGGCAGGCACTGGCTTGCATTCTGGATCTTGCCTGGTTTTCCTCAAATCTATTATTTACAACAGTGACAGCTTGACCCTACACTCCACCTCAAACTCAGAGGTCAGCTTTTCCTCCAGAAAGGGGTCAAGAAACCCTTTACAAAATGATCCCCCAACTCCCCTACAGCATTAAAGGTAGTACTATTTCACCAGAAGTATGTAAACTTCTTCACAACCAAGCACCATTTTGAGTTTCTGAGTTTCTCACTTGTCTTTAACAAACACCAACTAGATAAAGACAGTGGCTATTACACAGATGGCAGGCAGAAAAAGAAGAAGAAAAAAAAAACAAACCCCAAACCCATAAAAGAAAACCAACAACCAAAAAAAACCCAAACCATACCAAAACCCACCACCAGCACCATCACAACAACAACAAAAAAAGGCAATTAAAAATTGCTGTGGAGGAGGAAGGTATTAAGTGATCACAGCAGATGCTGTGCTGCACAGAGGGAGAGGAGGATACCCCATGACCATCAGCCCTGGCAAAAACGAAAACCCAAACCTGCAGACTCTTCAGAAGCCACTCCCAACACCCCACACTAGATGTCTAATTCCTCACATTCATAAAATTACAGCTTAAAAATATGCTGGCTCCACTTCCTGGGAACTCCACACTCTGTGAAAGTTTCTCTTTAGAGATATGAATAGATCAGATCTGCAATAAGCACAAACCATCGTGGGCACATAACCGCAGTATCACTGATAAAACAGCCTCTAATAAAAGAGCAAGGAAAATGCCTCCTCTAACTCACAGAGCACTTTCTGTTCTCCTTTAATGGCTATGTGAACCTTACTAATTAATTACAATGTAACCTTTTACTTTACTGCTTTTCATCTTGATAAATTACATAACTTTAATTCCCGAATTAACTAGAAATGGTAGTGCTGACCCTCAATAATCCTTGGAGGCTGATATTTATTAGCACTAGAAAATTCTGCACTAAACAAATATTTTAAAGTATCACATTAAGGAGAAAGAGATAATCTTTGCATCTTTTTAATTTTGGTCAGAAACTAATACACAGCAACTCTTTAGTCATCTGGGGCACTGGAAATATGGGCACTCTTATGTCACATGAATGTGGCATTTCCATATCAGCAAGTCATCTTCCATTTCTGAGCTGACCACAGTGGCTGCCCCTTCAGCAAATCCATGCCTGACAGTTTCCCAGCAGCTCTGCAGATGCTCAAACACCACGGAGCCCACTACAGGCAAACAGGAATTACAGGGTTTTTAAGAGCTTAAAAGGTCTGCAAGAATTAAGGTTTTCCAAACAAGGCCAAAAAACCCCAAACCACAAGGCCATTAAGCTAACAGGGCTAATGAATATTTGATTCATGTAATTAAATATGCCCTTTTATTTTGTTCTTCCATGTAAGGGGAGATATAAAGAAAATACTCAATGGCCTGTTCTAAACTTTCAATTTAAAAACTATCAGTCTTAAAATAACTGACAATGTTAGCTGGCAAGTGCTACATGTTAACCAGTTCAAAGCAGGTTTGGATTCCTTCCCATGCCCTTTGAAGTGATAAAATTACACTACTTTGCAATGCTTATTTGTCAGACTTTTCTGCTTTATTTAGAAACCCACTTCATTTCACCAACATTCCTTCTAGAACTAGAGAGCAAGAATCCAGAAACTGAAAATCATAAACCTTTCTCCACTTTTGCTGAGGTAAATAAGTAAAGGGAAAAAGAGAAATCAACCCGCCAAAAGAGCAGACCAAATTCCACAACTACCTCCCCCTCTCTCAAACTGAAACCCCACAAGCTGGTAAGAAAGGGCCTCAGAAATGGGAAACAATAGACTGAATGAACAAAAATCTGTTACAAATTCCTCACCACCACTGCAGGAAAAGAACAATTTATTATCTGATCCTTGGCTTTCCTATACTGTCCTAATTTAATCTGCAATAAAAGCTATTGAACTCATGTCCGGTTATTCTTACAAAAGGATAAGGACAAGATTATCCATTCAAGGTACTTTAATGCAGATGAAAAAGAGTGTTTTACACTTTCACATTTTAAAACTGGCATACCTAAAAAAAATCACCACCATGAGACACAGACCTGCAAGAAGTCTTACTCAACCCCACACCCAGGAACAATGGCCAACAAAATAAGCTTAATTTTTTGTTTAATTTATGGATTTTCTCTGTCAGATGTAATACACTGCCCTGCCATTCACATGCAATATATTCTAAATGTTGTATATCAATAAGGTTTTTGAAATCTCTTAACTTTACAAAGTAAAACTTTCGAACTATGAAACAAGTACCCTGTCTGCACCTTGACCTTAAACATCTCCTGAGGGTTGCAAGCAAACACTAAATTCATTTCAGTTTCTACCTTGTTACTGTCATTTCTTAGTTTTGCATCAACCCTCTTGTTTCTCTAGAGTCTTGTTAAAGCAATGACTTTTTCTGTCTAGGTGTAACACATTTTAATGGCTAACAAGCTGTGTAAAACCTTCTCCCCACAAATTAGAAACCCTTTTTTCCTTCATGTGTTTCAAGCACAGAAAGCTTCTTCCCTCACTTATACAACTGTATTTTGTGGTCAAATTCAATATGGAAACCCACTTACAAATTTTCAAGAGAGAAAAGCTAACCTATTGCATATTTCACACATTTTAAAACACGTCTGTTGATCACAGCTTGAACCCTTTTGTCTTTCATTTTTATCAAAAGTAGGTCATATTATGGACCAACAGATAGGACTAACGGCTTCTTAGTACAGACCAAAACTTAAGAAGCCCATACATCCCCTAACCAACAATCTATTTTCCAGGAAGATAAATCAGTCTTGCAAAAAGCATCTGCATAAAATCACCCTGGAGACTGCTCCTACATGATTTGTGCTAACAGATTAAAAATTTCATGAAGCCATCAGACAGAACCCTAGCTACAAAGTCCCCATAAGCACAGAGAATACGCATTTTTGCCTTAGCTTTTCATGTCCACAAAGACATTTGAGTTAACTGCTTGCCAATGCACAATGAGAATTTGAATCTTCCCTTTCTGCGCTGAGGATGTATCTACACAGAGAAATTTGAGGAAACTATGGTGAATGTGAAGTATGCAGAGCATCTGAGTCATCTCCAAGTATAACGAACTTTAGTTTGAGCTAAGTGGTATACTCTGATTACATACATATAGCATCTTAATGAACCTGGTAAAAAAAATCTCACCTGGACGCAGGCATAGTAAAGTGATGCTTGCATCAAAGATCACTCATGCTGTTAACATGAGCCAACTGCAAGCTCAATAACAAAACAAATCAAAAACAAACCCATGAAAATGCCATAAAACCCACCAAAACCAACAAAAGCGAGCAAGCTATTCCTGCAAATTAAATACGCCTGTCAAATCTCACTGCTTCCTGTCAGTACATTTACAAATACCAGGGAATGCAGTTACAACCAGCACAAATCCCTCACTGTGCTAAAGAGGTGCCCAAATCTGTTTTGAAGAGTCTGGCTCTCTTTTTGAAAGACTGATGCAGAACAAATTTTCCCAGCTCATCTACTTCATGCTCTCCAAAAAGAGATTGTTCCAGGGATTTATAATTATAATTGTCTAACTTGTTGGACATTGCTTGCTGGTTTTAAACAGAAACAATCTAAATTTGCTCTAGCTACAAGGATGAGTGAAAGCAGAACAGGCTTGTTTCTAAGCAGATGCTCAACAGATTTACTGCCATGGCGCACAAAAACAGTTGCTGAATTTGTTTTGTTATCTTTGTATAGCTGACCTACTTAATTCAGAAGTTACCTGTATCACTAATAAAAAAAAAAAAAAAAGGGGGCAGAAAAATCTTAATAGTCCTAGGAAAAAAACAGTAGATAGGTAGGGTAGTCGCTCCAGTATACCTATCCCAGCACCGATTTTGGCTCTATGCTTTCCACCACCTTCTGCTACAGAAGGCCCACCAGGATAAAACGTCTGAAGCACAGGCAGGGATCTTTACCATGTCAACCTGATCCAGTAGCCATACAGGAAAGTTAACTTCACCAAAATTTTGTAGGTCAAATAGGTCACAACTCTGACACTGAGACCTTTTCAAAAATAAGAACCTGCCTGTCCAAGCAAGAGGCCCAACACATGACTCAGTAAGTCAGCAAGAAACTTCTGCTGAGGAGCAGCACAAGCTCTGCCTCAGAAGGCAGTGAACAGGAGAGCTCAGATCTGACCCTTTCAAGGGGACCTACTACCAACCCCCTCAAAATGACTTCAGAGAAGCACACATCTTCACCTGAGTTGTCCAATACTTTTCTTTCTCTTGCTGTTAGAGAGATGAATTTCTAGGCTCAAACTAAAGGTTTAAACTAACAAAAGAGTGTGTGACCTTAAGATAACATAGTAAAATACAGCAAACTGTTCTTAATTACTGACACATAGGGAATAAGGAATGTCCGGCTGACAGGGAAGGGAACATCATGCGACTGCTGACAACTAAGGAGGCAGTAAGTAAAACCAAGGATGTTAACCTTCAAGATAACAGAGACTGGAATGGAACAAAAGCAAGGACACACCAACTGCTAACTCTGCATTATCTTGCGAGCATGTGCAAGCACTGAGGTCATTAAGTAAACATGGTAAGGAAGACTATCGATGACCATCAGAGACCCTCACCCAGCAAGAAAGCGCATGCGTAATTAGAATGCAGGTATTATAATTAGTTCCTGGAAAAATCTCATGAATATGCAAATCATTTCGTGGGGGAAAAAAAACAACCCAGTAAATATGCATGAGTATGCTAAATATATAGCTGCTGCTGGCAAGTAACGGGTGTGCTCACCTTTGCAAAACTATTCACATGTGCACCCAGTGCTGCAATAATGAATGACTGCTTCCTAAAATTCAAAATTGAGTCTTAGAGTTTCTTCGACCGACTTCTGCAGTAACAAACTCGCCATTATTTTCACCCCAGAATCATTATCCCATACCTCCCACCAAATTATACAAACTAAGCACTATACCATGGAACCCATATGTTTCTAAAACTAAAAGCGAAGCAGCTTGCAAGAATATTCAGCTTTCTGAATTAGTGACCTTTCATCTTTCTCTGGCTCAGATTATTAGACAGCATTTACACTCACTGGAGGGGGAAAAAAGACTGCTGGAAAATCAATGCTTTGGGGTTTGGGGGAGGTTGTATTATTTTTTGTTGTCGGCTATTTTTTTGAGTGTGTGGTTCAGGGTTTTTGCTGTTGCTGGTTTTTGTGTTGACCCTCCCCCCAAGGTTTTGAAAGCTTCTTGTTAATGTTTTGACCTCAGAAACCTTCCGAACAAGCAAACATGTTTTTGACCTCATCATTCTACAAAGTTTCATCAAAAAGACTTTGAAAAAACACAAAACCTACCAACCAAAAAGCAACCCAAAACCCAGCCCACATATTGATCACCAGTGTCCTGCTACTTCCGAAACACGGAGCTGGGAAACTATTTGAAATCCTCCCTAACAAATGGTATTGCTCATCCCTCATAATAAAAATCAAAGTACATGTCAAAGTGGCAGTAGAAAATGCGTCTACTACAATACTTGGACCTCAGGGAATGCGTCTGGCAGCAGCCTGCAGTGCTGCTGAGGGCTGGTGGCACTAATGGTGTAGAATGAGAAATTGTTCACCTAAGGCAAGGAAACACAACCCAGTACTTTACTGAGTGCAGGTATTTGCTGGGATTTAGCATGGGCAGAGTCCTAGAGATCAGTGGTGGCAGAAGCAGATGGATCACTACACATGGGCTCTGCTGGGCTTACTCCATCGGCCAGGCATCCCTCTGGAATACCACTCCCTAGTACCCAAGTACTAACACAGCCCCTGTAATGCTTCAGTGCCACTCCCATGCATTTTTCTACCTTTTGACATAAAATATGCTTTCCTTTAATATATCAAAGATGGATATAAAAAGCACGCTAAAGAACAGCACTACAGCTGTAACACTTCATGCAATGGGAGTACTGACATGTACACATAAAAGCTGTATAAAACTGTTCCATCTCTGCTTGCAAGAGCATGCGTGACCTTCAAAAAGGTTTTAGTAATTTTTCAGCTGGGAAACAAAATGCTCTATAAATTCAGCACATTGTAGTCACAAAACAACACTTAGCATCAAGTGTTTTTTCACTTTCAACACCATGTAAGTGAAAAAAGATTTTATACAGATCAGTTTGGAGATGATTTGGTCACAGTAACCTGCTTGGGGGCAATAAGGGACTCAAGGGCTTCCATTCAAGAGTATTTTCATGTAATAGAAAGTTTCACTTTACTGAACAGTTTGTGAAAGGTAGGTGTGATCAAAAAAAGATTTAATAGCTGTATTTCAGCTTGCAGGTTTACCACTTAGTGGAGTGCTAACACACACTATTTTAAGTAAATAAATTATCCTCATCACTCAACAACAGTATTATTAAATGCTTTGTCCTGCAGAGTCACTCTTAAGGAACTTGACTGATACGACTGACTCACACCATTCAATTACTGTAAAACTTTTTTTTTTTTTTTTTTTGCAGCTGGATTTCTCCAAAATTCATACTGTCCTGCTTTTTAATTTTTTATTTTGACTGAAGATACATATCTACAAGTTACACCTCCCCATTGTGCAAGGTCAAAAATCCTTTCTTCCTGAGATTTTGCTTCAATCACAAAATCCACAACCACTAACATCTGTTTGGCTTGAGCTACCTCTGCACACCTACCAGCCCCTATCACAGGCTGCCAGACAGACTCCACTGATCACAGCCCCAGTACCAGTCCCTTTTCACATATTCTGCTAAACACTATCGTCTCACTGTAAACCTATTTAATCCTTTCTCTCACAAGTGGAAAGTTTAGGGAGTTTATCTCAAGCTGCAGGTTAGTTCGTAACAGGACTGACTGGAGCACAGGGTGTTCAGCCACCAATACGGTAATACCCCAGTGCAGAATCGACCAGCAGCACTCCAGCTGTTTCTCCACTTTGTAAGTTACTACAAAAATGGGGCACAAACAAAACCAGCAGCTTGCAAACAGCAGCAGCCATGTTTTCCAAACATGGAAGCTATGTATTTATTAATTAAATATATGCATGCATAAAGTTAGAAGTATTTCAGTTTCTCCTGAAACTGTGAGACCAATGAGCTGACGCGGGAGGAATTGCATGCTCTCTCCAGAATAGCAACAAGAACTGCACAAATGCAGACAAACGTCACAAATAAATATTTTTGCAGCCAGCTGTCTAATGCTTTCTTTCTTTGTAATGTCTAAAAATAAAGAGTTTAGTCACACTGTAACTTTCCAAGTGCAGATGAGGCAGAGAGAGAAGGGAATGGAAGTGGATACGCACCCTAGTCCCTGCACCTCTCACACACAGTGCCCCCTCCTGGCTGCCCTCCTCCTGCATCACCAAAGCTGTAGATGACCATATGGATGACACAACGCTGAAGATATCACACTCACATTTTTTGCACACAGTAAAATCAGGATACACAAGTCAGGGTCAGAGGTAAGATTCAGGTCTCTCAAATTCAAGATCACTGGAGATAAAAATGATCTGCTAAAGATCACTGGAGATAAAAATATTCTCTCATCTTTGAAAAAGCTGAAGTTTAGGGAATTTCTATCCCCAAAAAGGCATCTCTGGATGCAGCACCCCCCAAGGAGCTGCCTCTAAGTAGCTTGTTGAGCCTACACAAACTTTCAATACTCTGTGGCAGAGCTCCCCAGTGCAAATTCAGTGTGTGAAGACAATCATCTCCATTTTGAACTTGTCACTCAAAAATTCATTTCTGATCCTTCACTTCTTGCACTGGGTAAAGATAAACAGTTATTCCCAAAGTATCCTTTCCATACCACTCCTTACCCTGTAGGTTTGTGTCCTTCTCTGCTCTGCTGCCTCCTAAAATACAGAGCTGATACATCCCTGTATTTCAGCAAGTCTGGGACAACCAAAGCAAAGAGACAGCCATAAAACATCTGCATATGAAAAGACACATGGCCCAAACGAGACTAAATGCTGGAGAGAGAAAAGGGAAGAAAGAAAGCAAAAACAGAAAGGCAAGATTGACAATTTAATTTTTAAATTACAGTAGGTCACCCTAATAACAATGACTGTTCTAGCCCACCAGGCCCTGCAGCATTACTTTATCTTTTACTTTGGTCACATTCATTTTCAATATGTGAACAAAAAATAAAAAAAAAAAAAAGAATTAAAAAAAGTGGTGAGCCTGTATCTAGAGTAAAGCTGTAGCCAAGGCATACCATTCACTGGCTTCTTGGCAGAGATAGACAATGCAGCTCCCAAGATGCAAAAAGAAGCTGCAGTTACCTGCTTCCTGGACACGAGCCAAAAGTTGCTAAGTGACTCAGAGCAACTGTCTAAAGAAGTAAAAGCCTCAGCAATTATTCTGATAAATAACATAACTCTGCTCATTAGAAAGCCAACGCTACTCTTCCATATTCCTCTGTGATAGTTCTTAGCCTGGCCATCGATAGCTCGTCTCATCAATGTCCTCTTGTGCTCTAATTTATTTTCCTTACTCTGATGTATTTGCTACCAGGACGCAAAATAATGAAGGATGTAGTTAAAAAACCTATTCACTGTAACAACAAACAGTCCACCTGATGTTACTAGAAAAAACTGTAGCAAGTCATAGAACAGAACTGGGCAGCTCAGGAATGCCTTCCTAGAAAATATTAAAAGGTGTCTGTAATGATGTGAAATTACATTGTTCACCTAGAATAGGAACTCATTAAGTCACATCAGGTTAGCATGAGTTTTTTGAAAGCCGGTAAGATAGAAGGTGCTTTTCATGCAGTGGAAAAAAAACCAAAAAACTGTCCTCAAAACGTTTCAGTGCTTGTCTGGCTCAAGGATCTCACTTTGCTGCCTTCCTCCACAGGTTCTGCAGCCAGTTCCTAAGCCAGGGCAGAAGCTGCATGACCAGCAATGCTCAAACCTCCGCCTTTTCGCTACAAGTGCACACCTGCATTTGAACAAATGACCCAGCACAATTTATAAGCATGCTCTATTCCTGAACACTGTCATCACACTACCTGGAGAGGAACAATCTTCATGCCGGGAAAGAAGAGCGCACACCACAAAGTGTTCAAATATTTGTAAGCTTCCTCTTTGTCCTCTTGAGAGTTTGGTTCCCAAACTGTGGGTGGGCTGTCATGCGTACAAAATCACAGATTCAAAATCATAGGTCAGGGTTGGAAAGAACCTTAATATTGGAGAGGATTTAAGTACGTGCCTAACTTACTGACAAACCAGCACCTCTTGTGCAAATCGTGTTTCCCCGTACGTAAAGAGGTAGGACGTGTTTCAGGAACTTTCCTGCTCAAACTAAATCTTTATTCTGGTGAAAACTGTTCCCTTTGAATAGGGAATAGGTCATGAATACCTCACAGGAGGATGGTTGTATTTCTGTAAGCAATTGAGAGGAATGGTTGATTTGACTTGGAAGTTAAGCTTTTATTCAAAGAGCTAGGTCACAAAATCATGAAATCTTTTAAGGGAAGTTCAAGATGAATCAATTTTCATCCTGTCTGGCAGATGTAAGTCACAAAAAATGACCACAATGGTAGTTATTCACTCTATTTTTAATATGTGTGTGAGCACATGTATATATGTACACAGAAACACACACACATATAGAAGGCATACGTAACGGCATATATTTATATCTTTGTGCATATATAATTATGTACATTGTATATGTGTGTGCATACACAAACTTCAGCATGTAGTTGGACTACTCAAATAAACGAATAGGGTCTTATTTCTTTCCAGATGGTTTGCACATACTTGGAAAAAAGCCCTGTTCCTAACTGGTACAAGAATTAGGTTCCTTATTTTGTTTCTAATTAGCTTCCAATACAAAAAGATAAGAGATACATGTAGATATTCAGGAAACTTATTTCCGAAGAAGCATGCAGCCAAACTACAAAATAAATTGTTTAGCCTATTTTATCCTTAAATTAAGATTACTTAATAATATAAGGACTGTTCAAAATTTGCAGCTGGAGTTTACAGCTGGATCCAACTACGCTGGGACAGAGCTTATCAAAAACCAGCTCAGACAGACCCTTTTTGAGAGGTAGTTTCTACCTGCATTTTATGATCATTTAATACCACCCAGACTGATCAAAACATTCAACAAAGAAAAAAAGCAACTAGTTCTCACTAGCCCCTAAGCTCTCCTGTACATAGTTTACCTTCATCTTTCTATTTCAAATTAATTCTGAGTTTTCTTAATGCTTTTCTGTTTGATTGCCACCTCAGTGGGGCACTTTTTCAGAAAGGCAGAGAGGCAATCTGGAAAGCAGCTGTGGCTCTGCATCCACATGCACAGAGCATGCTGCCCTCCGGATGAGCTTACCAAGCCCCTGTGCACCTCACTGTCTACTGGGGAGCTGGGGAAACTAGTGCCTATTGGAGCACAGGATATACTGCCGTGTTTGAAATGCAGAACCTTTGTCTTCTGCCTTCCATACTGAGGCTTTCCCAAAGCAAACCCCACCATCACAGGCAAACAATGAGTCTTGTACACAAAATACTCATAACACAGCCGACAGGCATCTCATTGTACTCCTAATATGCAATAAACAATTAGTGATCAGACAAAGCAGTGCAAGAACAAATCCTATTAACAAATAATGGGATTTGCTAATGGATCAACCAAACACCACTTTGGAAACAACTCCATGGGCTGCTGCAGCCAGAAACAGCAGCCAGGGAAAGCAGCCGTGTGGCACAATGCACTGATGGGCTGCACACAGGGCTATCAGCCAGCCACAGGAGCTCACCACATGAAAACAAGGCTGGCGCACCAGTTTTGGCAACAACTGAAAATGCTGCAGTACGTATCAAACCAAAGAAATCTCATATCTTGGGTATCTGTGAATCATTTACGCCTTGGATCTACAAGCAAGTGTATTTTGCACATCAAAACATGTAAGAAACAGTTACAATCCTGTTTTCTTTTAGCTCATTACAACACTCTCTCAGTAACTTCCACACTCCAAATAATCCCATATAGAACACCTGTTTGAACTGTGATTCCCTTCCAGGACTGGTATATAACTGCTTACCTCCACCAGCAGAGGTTTTAAAATAAACAAACAGATAAATTTGGGCAGGTGGGTATTTAAGAGAGCCTGACGCTAAATTTTTCCCCAGTGGTTGATATTAGATGCCCTAAGTAGGTAAATGCTGAGAAGGTAACACAAGACATGGCTCTTTCCCTATAGGATTTGGAAAAAACAAGAAGACAAATTCTCAGTACTGAAAACTAGTCAGAACACTTACCCACCTCCAGCAGGTCACAAAATACTTGGAAGATAATAGCTGCTTGAAACTTTTAAAGCAGCAAGTATTTGTTACTCTTCATTATTTCTGTTTAGGGATGCTTTATGCCTTCTCATCTCCTTGGGATCATCAGAATTGTCTTGCTTATTTATTTGTTTTTAAACACACTACAGCATGTGTTGCTTGAGATAAAAGCTTCTTCTGCACACCACAACCACCACCACATTATACAGGAACTCGACCCTGCTTTGAATTGGTTTAGTATCTTCTCTTAGAACATAAAACTAGAAACTAATAACCAAAACTGGGAACAAACATGAGCTATAATAATGCATTCTGGAAGATCTTTACACAACTGTAGACCATGAGTTTTACTTTTTAAATGGGAAGAAACATGGTTTCTAAGATTGGTCATCAAGTAATTCCTATTTGGGAGTATAACTAAAAAGTCAAAAGGAAAAACATTCTGCCTTTAAAATAAGCTGTGACCAAGCAATGTGAGGGTGTGGCTTGAGCAAAGATGCAAATTAACCTAGCCCAATCATCAAAACCCACCCAACAGAACTGAGACACAAACACACTATCTTGTTGGGGATCACTTCTTCCATAGGTCTTCAGGGCATGTCCCATTGCTCCAGGTACTGCAGTAAACTGAGCATTCTGTTGTGCAGAGAATTACAAGACAGCTCAGTGGAAAAAGCACAAAAGCTATTTAGCATGGTAACTAGTATGGTGGTCTGACAACTCAACGGAACCAACAGCCAGTCTCTCACCCAGCTGGGTTAGAGATTAGCCATGTGTAATATTGCTGCACTTGAAACTGTGGAGTGCTGTATACTTGGCGAGAGGTGGAAGAAAGGAGATGGAACAGGGTGCAAAAACACCTAGGCAGGAGTTATTTTGAAGACTTACCCATACAGCCTGTTTGCCCAGACAAGTAGAAGCATTTATAGCCCACCATATGCACTTGGCCAGTGCGCTAAGACTCTTGCATTTCCCTGCTGCATACACTCCACAAAACATTCAGCACACATGTCAGTTAAGTATCTGCACAGTTGCATGAGCCGCAGCAAGGCTTTGCAAGCACTGAGAACACTTGGTAATTACCAGCTTTACACAGAATTATAGATCAAACTCTGCCTTCTCTTGAGAGCAAATTAGACATGACATCTATATCCAGGATATATGACAAAGCATCACAGATCGAGACTGTAGCTCACTCACAGTGGGACTGGAAATGTCAGGCCAGCAGATACAGTGCCTCAGAAGGATACTTGCAGCTCCTGCGAGCAGGCACCTCCTTTCAGCTCCTGGGCTGACAGTCACTTTCTTGACATGCACGTCAGTCATTTTCCTTCAGAGAAATGTTACTGACACAACTTGACTCCAGATGAGCATGGCCACTGCCTCCACACTTACAGAGGAGAACACAGGAAAAAACAAGTCTCCAGAATGCCCAGAACTATGGTATATCACAAATTTTACTTTAGAAGACGAAAGAGTGATGAATTTACTCCACTGCCAAAATCAGGTTCAACCTACAGGAATATCTTTTAAGCTCCAGAGAAAAACCAGAAGGATGGAAGAAGGAGAGCTGGGGACTGCTGTTACACCAAAGTTACAGCATGCAGCAGCATGCAGAAATGATCTTTTTCTAGACCTAAAGCAAGTGAATACTGTGGAATGACACACACAAGCCAGCTAAAGAGAAGGACAACCTTCCAGGAGTTCCCACAAAGCCTGCAGAACCTTCCCTGGTCCAATCACCACCTTTGCTTTGCTCTTTCCCTATCACTGCAGCCCCCTCCTTGCCAACTGAGAGCTGGAAACTCTTGTTATCTTCAAGAGCCTCTCCAGCTGACAACAATCAAAACTGGAACCACAGCCAGTGCCATAAGAGAACAGAGATCCCGACAAACTGTAAGAAACTGCAAAGTTGCATGAAGCTGTGCTCCATGTAGCCGCTGCCCACAGCTCAATGAAGAGAACCTCAGTACAGGGACAGTATGGAGCCAGGGTATAACCAGTAAGGATGGGTTTATACAGTCTCCTGATGCAGTTTTCGCTAAATCTCAGAGCTGCTTCAGAAACAGAAGTCAGTTCTCTGGCTTTCAGTTGGGTATGATTTTCTGCAGCAGATGCAAGTGGTTCAAGAACAAAACCAGTTACTACGGAACACATAACAGGTAAAAACCTCCATCAACAACAGAGTCCTTTGCATTACACATATAGCCACTGAATATCCCCCTTCAGATGCTTATCCAAATGCATCTGGAGGGTCAAAACACTGGTTGTGAATTCCCATGCTGTAACAGTATTTAGTACTAATCCCTGGTCCTTCTCTACGAAATAAGGGAATAAAAAAAAACAAACAAGCAAACTAAGCAAAGGCCAGGACCACTTGATATAAATAGAAATAAGAAGGCAGAACTATTAGTTTAGAGATGTTGTCAGAATCTTAAAAAAAAAAAAAAAGAGACTTCCAGCCTTGCTTAGCTTTGCATGCAAAGCAGCATCACAAAGCTATGGACAAAGTGGAGTGATTATATTTCACATACTTCATAATACTGCAGGCAGAACAAAAACCCAAGCATGTAACATCACACAACTACCAAATACACAGAAAGGACAATGATGGAGGAGCAGGGCAGAAAGCAGAAAACCCCACAGCAACCCAGTAGAAGTAGATGCCTTCCCTCACTTCCTCAGCACACATGCACATTTCCATAACACTATACAATGATAACAAAATTTTACGTTTAACCCACCAGATTTGAACATTCAAGACAAATGCAGCTGTAATGCAGGAAACAAAATGAATAAATAAATAAATAAAAGCTCTTCTAAAGAGGCAGATTTATAACTGTATCTCTCTGCAGGGCCACGCAGATTGAAAAAACTAGGTCAAATCTTTTGCTGTTCTTACTGCTATTTCTCCCTGGCCCTCCTCCCCTTTAGCTTTCAGTAGCTATTGAAGAAATCAATTAATGAGAATGCAAAAGACCTGTCATGCAGGTCTCAAATTACTTCAGCCTTGTACATATCAGGGGGGTCATCTGTGCAACTATAGATGCAAGGGGGGGAAATTAAATCATTAGTCTT
This sequence comes from Psittacus erithacus, assembly GCA_009867235.2. NCBI lineage: Eukaryota > Metazoa > Chordata > Aves > Psittaciformes > Psittacidae > Psittacus > Psittacus erithacus. Next base: position 63,848 of record WYDI02005112.1, on the reverse strand, counting down.
TCCAATTCACAAATCCTAATCCTAGAGCATATGTACTCAATGCTACTGGGGTCCATTATCAGCCAAACAATGATGCAAGCTTTAAAAAAATAAAAGGGGAGGGAGCAGGGCAAGAGGCAGACAAAGACAGGCTAGAAAGAGGCAAAAATAGAGGAACTGCTGTGCTTTCATTTTTTGCTGCTTTTGCAGCAAAATCATGATAGCATCTGCTGCTTAATGACATCTTGCTAGTGTATTTTCTACATCTTCATGGTGAACAGTTTTAGAAACCTCGTAAATATCTGCATTTTGACACTAGATTTCCAACAAGTAACTGCAATACCAGTTTTTATCCCTACTCATCACCCTGTATATGTTCTAAGCAATTACTTTTTAGGAAAAAGGACTCACATACTGCAATTCATACATTCACTGTTACAAACGCATTAAGTGTTTTTTTTTTAAAACTTTCATAAAATGTAGGGACCAAGTCAGTCCAATTCAACTTACTCATTTTTATTCATTTCTCTCCTACTGCACAGACAGAAGGCATTCGGTTTCATCACTAAAAATAAAAAAATAAAAAAGGCAAGTCTGTATCAGCTGAATTCTAAAACAAATAACTTTTGAACTCTATTTCCACCATGGGCAATATGCTGCCTGACAAAATACTGCAAGAAGGAAAAGAAAGCAACTTCCTGACTTACTGCAGTGATGGCCAACCTAGCTGGTTTGCCAAGCCACACAAACCACAACCTTCATATGGTTGAATGCCACAGGATGTTATGCTAACAGCTGAAGGTTGGGGGAATGCTGGCATGCCCCAGACTGGTTGGGGGAACCAGTCCAGATTTTTAATGACAAGTGCCTCCTCTAACCATGTGGTGACAGTGGTCTCAGACAGTATTCCAGCTGCAGCTTCCCCTGGAGGGAGGACTGGTGTACCCTGTTTCCAAGCAGCCAAGGGACTTCAGTGGTGGGAATGGAGTGCTGGGGCAGGGGGTAAGGGCGCCGCTGCTAGGCTGGAGCGCCCTCATTCATTTGTTTTGGTGGAAAATAAAAACCACTGTGGAATGTGAGGTTCATAGATTTGGCTGGCAAAACATACAACCAGTCTTGAGCCATTTTAGTCCGAATTAATGGAAATTGGCACAATTTCTCTTTCTACGCAGGTGTTCAGAACTATTATGGTACTAAAGCCTTTTTCTCCCACCAGTAAACCCAGCACCATCATAGACCACCCAGAAAAGCTATTTGGAGCACAGAATATAGCTGAGCAGCAGACTACATGGAATGCATCCTAAATTCAAGAACATGCACCCTTGTCTTTGATGTTTCTTATACTCTTCTTGCCTTTGGCTAAATTCCTTTGAAACCAAGACAACACTAAACATAATTCATCTAAATCAGCCCCATTTGGCTTCTGTTTCTGAGCCGGATCTTATCTATAGCAGTCACTGTTGATCTTTCAGACCTTAACTCAGCAAGCCATAAACAATTGTTGCCCCAATACCTTAAATAAAAAGCTATGGAAAACCTGAGGAAAAGTTTTGGGCATTTATTTTTGGTTGATTGGGTTTTGCTTGTTTCATTTAGGGTTTTTTTTACAATGACACATTAAAATGGGGAAGGCATCTTGGACCTGAACCCAGGAAACAAGTTGGAATCTGGACCAAATATGATGCAAAATGCAATCTAACAAGCTCAGCTTAGTATCTCCTGGATCAAAAGGTACGTAAGGAAATGGCAGTGCTGGGATTATCGAGGTGGATCTGAAGAGCTAGACAAAGGAAAGTAGGAAAAACAAGCATTTGTGAGAAAACTGCCAAACTACTAAAAACGTTCCAGAGCTGCTACTGTCAGGTAGTAGCATCCAGCATACTTTGACTCACTCCAAGCAAAGCAAGTAAATCAGTTTTGAAGACTGTACCTTAATGCTCACTATTTCTTCTTGAACTGTGCTCATTCATGATGGCCTAATAAAGATCTTTTGCTCTGTAAAAATTCAAAGCACTTTATATTAATCCTTTTAACACAGGTCAGACAGAATGGCTGTATTTACCTAAATGGTACCTCTTTTATTTATCTTTCATTATTTAAATGAAAACTACTTCAGGATGAGAAACACAGTCTGAGATTCACAAGAGGGCTTTTTCCCCCCCATCCGGTTCAATAGATAAATTCTAAAATAATTTGATCAGCTTCATTTGCAGAAGTATTACTTCTTACTCCACAATAAGAACTGGCATTTTTCTCTAAAGATGTCTGGCAGAATAGCATTGTCAATTATGTTTGCTTTTGATAAAAAACAATGTTTATTTATACTTTTAAACTACCAGCTGAAATTACAGTGTACTCAGAAATCAAGCTGGAAATGACTTTTTCCTTCATTTATTTAAAAAGCTACTCAAGCCCATGTTTTATACAATTTAACAGCAGCTCTAAAGAACACTCAGTATTGAGTAAAGAAAGCAGAATTTTCCTATTGTTTAAATTCTTTCTGTTAGATCTTTAAAGTATCTTATGACTGATACTCTAATTAGAAACTTAACAGAAGATTTCCCGTGTAAATTAGGCATTTCTCAATAAGAAAGTCTGCATTTCTTTCCTAAGCCTTAGTTATTGGGAAAACATACTACCAGACTTTGAGAGAACAGTTCTTGTCCTTTACTGGGTTCTTGCCATAATGAACAACTGCTAAATCTATAAATTAATTGCTGAAAACATCTTCTGCTTGTAGACGATACACACAATCATATCTGTTCTGGGTTACTAGAGAATATTACCATTTTTCCTTCTCACATAGGCACACATACACACACACTTCCCTCCCTTACAGTATGGCACAAAGCAAAACCAATTATTTGGCATTATTTTTTGTCATAAGATAAACCTTTAGCACTAATGAAGTCATCAGAGCAGCACACTAAGTTGACCTAGATGATTTAAGCAGTACTTTTTGTACCATGATAGTTCAAGCATATGAGCAGTGCCTCACCCAGCTAATTAAAAATACTTTCTATCTTGAAATGCAGAATTCTTCTATCAGTCTTGGTTTGTCAACAGCAGTTTGGCAGGCAGTTGAAACAGGCTCTTTCTATTAAAAAGCTAGAGTCCACTTTAGAGAACTCCGCTATTTCCACACAAAACACCCATCAGACTCAAATTTCACCTTTTTGCTCTGTCTTTAAGATGTCCCATTCTTTCTGACTATATTGACATCTCATGCCCACCTGTGATTCTGTTCTAGGAGCTCCCAGTTCAGCAACCAGAAATTAGTTTTACTACTAATTTGCATTGTTACTATTTGTAACTTCTACAGATGGAAATCACCTACCCTAATGAAAGTTTTAACCAAATCTCCTGTATTTCCTTTCAGTGCTCCTGGTCTCACTGACGATCTAGGGCTCTGGTGAACAATGAGGATCCAATCTCTCACCAAGACCTGCCAGAAATAACAGTACCTATATTTTCCAACCAAATGTGAAAGATTGTTATTGACTTAATTTGGAAAGAGTAGCAACGATTCTGTCTCTCCCAAATGGCAGATTTCTGGATGCCATCAACAGAGATAAACAGACAGCAGTCTGTAATCATTTGGGGTCACATTAGCCAGCTGGCATTTATTTTTTTTCTTATTTGTAATCTGTATTCATTAAAGATGCTGCAACAAGGTGGGAGTGGTGCCTGGGCATACTACACCCTTCCATGTGGGATAGGATGGGATTGCAATGATACAAACACTATGGCTTTCTACTGCCAATTTTTAAAAGAGTAGTGAAATTTTAATTCTTCCTCAGAATTTTCAGATCTGTCCCATGCATAGCTTGAGGCAGACTAATCACACATACATCAAGTCCCCTCCTTTCCTAGGAAGTGTTCTCATATACCTTTGAATTTAGAAGTGTACCTGAAGGGAACAATTGCAAACACACATTGTTTTTGCCAAGGACAAATAGGCATGCCTGGTTACACCACATTCCTCCCAGGGGCATGCACATACAACACGGCCTCTTTTCCCTCCTTATACTCTATCTTCAGTCTCACCCCTCTCCCATGCTCCAGAAAACACCTGTGTGCTTCTTCCAGCTCTACTTCTCTGCCTCATTCCCACCTCTCGTCCTCACCCACTTTATTAACAATTTTTTACCTAGCAAGTACAGGAAGAATCTGGGGAGTAATTAATTCCCTAAACTTTAAATTTCAAGTAAGCAACAGAAGTATCAAGATACTGAAGAGCAGCAGATTGTCACACCACAAGCCATGTGGCTGCTGCACTTTATCTGCACAAAAATTATTTGCATTACTCACACACACGAGGGGGTTGACTTGTTGAGATCTGTCATCTGAGACACAAATATTTATTGATGGCACAGAAGTATTCCAACTTCTGGTTTTATTACTCATTATTTTAACCCTGTTACGTAAGAGGCTTTGGAACACCAAATCACTCAGCCTGTTCTGCAGTAGGACTATTTTATTTACACTTAAAATAATCCAGCTGCAGGATCAGAATCAAAACCTGTAACTATGGGCAGAGAGCTGAAGTACACTGCACTAGCATGCTATTGTGATAAAGCTCTAAAATAAACAAAGTCCTTCATTAAAATTATACCAGTGATAAGACAATAACAGTAACTTCTTAATACTTTGTCCTAAATAGCATTCAGATGTCCAAAAGCATTATTAAAATATACATTTTAATACTTTCTAAAATTTATTTATTTTAAGCCAAATAAAGACAACATGTTTCTTTGCACTGCTGCTCACAGCAGCCCTCCCTCTTCTACTTACAGGTCTTCATGCCAAGCATTATACTGTGCTTCCATAGAAAAACATCAACATTTCCTTCTGCTACTTTTTGCTTCACACAGCCTTATTACACATAGCCGGCTGCACGGCCATCATATTATTATCCAGACCTTTCTCAACTGTTCATATGCATTAAGCCTCTTTACAGACCTGCTCCTGAAACACTCTTTTGGAACAGGCAAGTATTATATTATCACCGTTATTATTATATTACTGCTATTGTTATTATTACTACTACTACTTCAATACAATTTAGAGGTAAGGAATTAGGACCTTTCAGAACAGGCAAGTATTATTTATCATCATCGTTATTCTTAAAGTTGATGGCAACTGTCAGTCACTAGGGCCTTATACTCAGTCTCGTTTAAAAGGTGGGAAAGGAAATATACCAGAAAATTCAAGTGTGAAGATTAAATTTTCCATCTTCCTTCTTCCCCTCTATGCTCATATATCCCAGTCACATTTTTCAGTTATTCCACAACAGAAGCAACTGCATCTGTAAGACTGTGAACTGTCCAAGGGGAAGAGAGTTTAGGGGTGCAGCAGAATGGCTCACCTTGCAGGAAGCTCTGAAAACCTTTTGCTATTTGTGATGGTTCTCATTAAACAATGCAAAAATATTTTTGAAGCAAGAAACAAGTCACTGTTCTTACCCTAATACCATAAAAAAGGATCCCAAACCCTAAGACTACATAATAGATCACTCAAAGTCATCATCAGGGAACACGAGCACACTAATTTTCAGTCCAGTGCTTTACTTTACCACCCAGAATTAGATCTCCTGAGGCCAGGAGCCTTGCTCTTCCAGTGTCAACAGCAAAACTAGGCCAGTATACACCTTCCTATTCTGGTCAAGTTCTAAAATCAGACCCAGTTATTCAAGGGAAGCAGAGACCCTTTGGAAATTGCATGCAAAACACTGAATATGCAGGACTGAAATCAAGGTTACCTTCTCCTTGCTCTGTGAATCATTTTATGGACCACATTGCTGGCAACATCCTTGCTTTGATAGCTATCTCCTTCTCTGTATATGGTTTCTCATCGTGCTGTACTTGTCTTGAGAGCTGGGAGAGGATGGCAGATTACTTAACAGGATAACGTCATTTTCTTAGTCAATGCACTTGGGTTATTTCTAAACCATTTTTCACACAGTATTTTCTGATATAGAGACAGGAATTTGTGGAAAGAAAATGTGTAAGAAGCTATGATTTTTTCTAATAAACACTTTAAGGGTTTTGTGATTAAGATGACCAATGTATTTTTTTCCATCAAACTGAGACAGATCCTTGATAAAATTAGTATTAGCTTGAAACCCCTCGCCAACCCAAACCTGTCTTCCTACACACCACTGCACTTAGCAGGCCTTCCTCTATGCTTGCTTTTACAACTAAATGCCATTTCAAAAACTAAGGTAGAAGAGATGGGGGCACAGCTGTAATGAAAGAGAGAGTTAAAGTGTCATGAATCATGCTTTGCCTGAAAAGAATGCATTCTTTCTGAAGCATTAACAGGCAGCCTCCATAGCAGACGTGAAACAATCAGAATCCTTAATTCTAGCTGTATATTCATACACCCCTGGTGCTTCAAAGATGTGATGGCTGTCATATTAAGAGGTACAAATGAAAGCATTGTAATGAAATACAACAAATAACAATACCCAGCCCACCCCCCCAGATAAAGCCCTGTACCACCACTAAATCCACCCCCCAGAACAGGCAAAACAATTTAACTACAGCGCACTTAAGAAGTGTAAAAGCAGATGCTTCAAGGTAACTTTGCAGTTTTCTATTCTTTAAGGCACCTTACTTGAGTAAGAGATTTCTTATTAGCATTTAAAGCTCTAAGATGCTTTTATGTGATGCCCAAGTTATTCCAATCAGGAAACAAGGCAAAACACAAGTAAAGCTGTGGTGGTGGATACAAAGTGCTACTTTCTCTTCCAATCTTGGAATCAGCTCTCAGTGGAAAAGTAAGCAAGATGAAGTAGTGTTCTTCCATTTCTGCTGGCACATTTTTCATCTTGGCAACTGAAGGTAAAATGCCATGCTAAAGTCTTGAGATCTTGCTGTGATTCCAGCAAACCATCAACTTATTTTCAAGAAAATCAACCTGTTCAGGGATATTTTTTTTCTTTAATGTAATAAAATGAAAACTAAACCACAATATAACTTTCTGCGCACCACGCATACAGATACTAACTCTTCAATTAAGAGATGGTCAAGAATGTATGCTTCTGGAGGCTGGCAATGCTATAGAGACCTCATTTTTATCTCTATGTTGCTGTCTTGCAACCAGATCCATTTATCAGCGCTGGCTGAAAGTCAGGACATCTGTTCTTGACTAAATTTTGACATTTCTAAATTTCCATTTCATTCCAAGCTGGAAGAAAACCAGATATTTTTCACATTTCCTATAAATGCTCTAGAAAATAACAATTCCAGGTTAGCACATACAAGAGGTCCTCTAATTAGGATGTAAGGTATCTTCTGTCAAATATCAAACTGTTTCATTATCGCCCCAAGAACAGACAATTTTAAAATATCTCATTTTTCTGGACCAGTCAATATTTTATAGCTGCTCTTAAAGATTTTTAATTTAATAATTTTTAATAAAAGAAAAAAAAAGTATTATGGCAGTGATACAATGCCACTGTGATGTATGAATTACTCTGCCACACACGTGTACATACACATTTAGAACTATACATATATTACCCATATAAAAATTAGTGTATCTGGAATTAAACACTGTCTTCTCTTCTTTTTTTTTCTAGAATACTTTATTGTTATTATCTGGAACACAAAGGGAATAAAAGTTTTTCCAGTAACTTATGTGATCCCTATTTCCTGTCTTCTAAGCACTTTTATCTGTGCTTCCCCACTTCCCCCCCCCCAAAAAAAAAAAAAAACAAAAAAAAAAACCACAACAAAACACAAAATTATCTTGAAGGTATTGAGGTATTGCAATGCAGAAAAAAATCAATTTAAAGGGAACAAAACTAAAATTACCCTTATGATTGCATTTTATAATAAAATTTAATGCTGTAGGAGGGTCAAAATATTGACCCTAGAAGGGAACAGAATGTGTTTATACCACAGCAACTCGGATTTCATTTTGGGCACCCATAAGGTAATTCCTGTCTTAGGCAGAGGAAGCCCACATCTATTTCTTGAGTTACATCCCATTTGCTCACATGCTGGACTACAATAAAATCAAAAGACCCATTCCACAGCAAATGGAGAATCCAGATGTCCATTCAATCGTTAAGTGCTCTACCCTAATTATGTTTCTTCTGCAGGCTTATAGCAAACTTCAACCTAATCCTCACCTATTCAGTTTACAAACTTCGTACAGACATAGGATCCCTGGAGCCCCTTGGAGCCCTGCATTGTGAAAGTATGCCATTTACTGAGGCTTATGATTTCACAGAATAACTGAGGTTAGAGGAGAGCACCAAGTCCAGCCCTCTACACACAGCACAGTCAGCTAGAGCAGAAAGACGCTCAGTTGGTTTTTGAGTATCTCCATAGCTGGAGACTCCACATATCTGGGTAACCCATGCAGTGTCTCACCACCATCGCAGGAAAAAAGTTTGTTCTCGTGTTTAAACAGAATCTCCTGCATATTGTTTGTTGCCTCTTGTCCTTTCACTGGATGCTACCAAGAAGAATCTGTCTCTGCCTTCTTTACCTATCAGGTATTTGTATACAATTATAAGCTCCCCCTGAGCTTTCTCTTCTCCAGGCAGAACCATTCCAGCTCTCTCAGCCTCTCTTCACATCTCAGATGCCCCAAATCCTTAATCATCTTAGCAGACCTTCACTATCCTTACTCCAAAATGTTCATGTCTTGTAGAGGAGAGATCAAAGCTGGACTCATCACTCCAGACATGGCCTCATCAGCGCAGACTACAGTGGGATAATCCCTTCCATCCACCGGCTGGCAACACTTTCCCCGATGCTGCTGGTATTTTGCTGGCTCATGTTCAACTTGTTGTTGACCAGAGCTCCCAAGATTCCATTTGCAGTTCAATTTGTTATCATCATGTCGATGTAATCATAGCAAAGTTATTTAGTACAACAAGTAGGGTAATCCTGGGGAGCATTTGGCACTGGAACTGTTAATATTTTCAGGATACTCTCTTATCATATCAGTTCTCTTCATTCTCTCACACTAGGCGTGTGGGAAAAGTTGACAGATAAGTATCAACCACCAAATTACAACCCCATTATTGCTTCAATATATACAAAGCACGCTCCTGCTTGTGGTCTAACCACTTGCTTTTCTTTTTCTCAAGGGCTTTTTCCTAGCACAATGCCCATAAGAGGAATAAAAACACCCAGTTGAACCTGATCATGTCATCAGTGCCATGCTTTGGACAACCACAGGTAGTAAACAGCAGAAAGTTCCAAGAAAATCTAATGGAAAACTGCAGAAAAGCTTGTCAACAGGCACATAGCCACTCCCATCACTGTTAAAAATAGAGCAACTAGCTTGTTACAAAGAATAGATAAATACTACTGCATGCACAAATACTCAAACACCCTCAGGAATCTAAGATTTTATATCACTGAATACCCTCTTGGCTCTAACCTCTGTTTTTTGCATCAATGCAACTATGTCAGCTAGATTTGGTTGGTTGGTTGGTTGGTTTTTTTTAATAGAATGTTACCGGGTATTCTCCCTATCCCTACAGAAGAAAGCTGGACAAGGAAGATACTATTAAGAAGCCTTTAGTGGACTCACACTGAGAAAAAATGCAAATTATTTAGATACATTTCTTTAACCATCCTAGTGTGACCTATGAGTGCAAAGAAGGCTTTTCATCATTTCAGACCAAACTTTATAGTGCATCATTTATAATACTAAAATAAGGGTCAGGTTAATGAACCTGAAAGATACTTCATTAATACTAGGTTGCCTGGAGAACCTTAGCATTATGTTTCTCCTTGTGCAAAAGGTAACTTGGATTAATAGCTGATATACAAATATATATGCATCTTATACGTTATAAAATACACAACATAGCTAACGGGATGCTATGCTTCTTTACTGCTATTAGACATTCTTAGTAATTGTACAATTATCTTGAGAGTTAAAATATGTGTTACATCAGTAAGAGTTACACGAGACTTCACAATTGCTCAGCAGTATGAAAGCTTACCAATGGCAGTACTTGCGATTATAAGAGGCATTAACTACTTGGAAAAAAGAAACAAACATTACAGTTTACTTTCTGCTTTTAGTACAGAACTCACAGCTTTGTGTTGTTACAGGTTCACAGGCATGAAAACCATCTCTAAGATTATAACTGGCTATGGTAAATACTCCATCTCTCCCATCTCCACCACAATTTGACTACTTCAAAATAGCAAGAAAGGTATCATCCCCCTGAGAAACTCATGGATGCCAGATGGTGTAGTGTTAGTCTTCTGTAAGGACCATGTGCTACAACGGCTTCCCTAGAGAGGACGGAATATCTCAGCCCATCCAATTCTCAGAAATCTTGCTCACCTCAAGGCAAGACACTAGTGATTCCTCATCTTTCAAGTGATCAGAGATCCGCACATCTCCCTTCCTTTCCCTTGACCTGGATGCCCACCCCTGCTGTACTCAGAAAATCTGTAACTGCCCAATGAGTGAAGAGAGCTACTGATGTGAGAGACCACAGAGCAATCAAGGTATTAGACCAACACCTCCAAGGAACTGTTGATACACATCATACACATCTGACTGTCCATAAGGTGACAACTACAGTCTTAAGCATGATACTGAATATTATGTAAGGTTACACAACTGAATGAAAGCTATGTACTTTTATGCGGTAATTTTAGCCTTCTTGTCAAAACTCTGAGACCACCTTGAGACAAGCACACAAACCCCAAATGCTAATTAACCATCAAAACTGAGGTAGACATAGGATATTTAACAACTGTTGGGGGAAAAAAGCAAAAACAAACAAACAACAAAACACAAATATGGTTGCGTAAGCACTGTTCAGCTCAGACATCCCCTTCCTCCCTACTCTGTTGACAGACAACAAAGAAAGAATCAAAGGAACAGATTTCCCCAAATATCAAGATATTAAATACTTTGTATGAACTAATAAGACACTGGTCTGCAGAAGGAGGCAGCATGCCAGAAGTTCTTCTTTTTCCAAAAATAAATTCTTAGCAAATGCCTGCTAATCAGTAACAGAGGCAGAAGTAAGAACAACCAAAAGAGCCACAGGCAATTGGGACACAACTGCTCAGTTACAGGAATCCAGGCAAGAACCAAATGGAAGTTTCTAACAGTAACTGGAACCTGCACTCAGACAAAAGTCCACTAACCGTAGCTCTGCTCCAGTATTAGGCTTCCAGTACCCACTAGTGACCTGTCACTGAAACCTTTCCTTCAGCTGAGCTGTGGTTTGGCCGTCATACTTCTATCACCTGGATATTTTAGAATTCGGTTTAAATTGCACTCTCCACTGAAGCTCAACACATTTCCAATTTAACTCCCAATTTTAAGATTGGCACTTAAGTGCATCTATAAATGGTCCTTCACAAAGGGTATTTAAAAAGCATGCATTTCATCCACTTCACTTTCTTTTAAAGGAACACTCTCAGCTTACATCTAAACACACAACTACGCTGCACAACAGAGATGTGTACCAGCCAACAGAGACACATTCAAGATGGGTGAGCATACACTGCACTGGTCAAAGCTAGTAAAACAGAGCTCCTTCCATGCCAACGCAGACAATGGCTCACAAGCTAAGAACAATAATTTCTCTGCAAGGTATCTACTTGCATTAGTGGCTGAAGCTCAAATACTGCAACAAAAACTGATTATATAAAGGAAAACACAAATGACAGAAAATTAATAACCAATTAAAAGAAACACAGAGACATGGATAGTACAATCAGTGGCAGATGAAATTATTTTAAAGCTATTTACTGCTAATGCTCTATTTTAAAAAGAATTTCATTTAAAGTTTAAAAATGACCTTACAGGTCATCTTACAAAAAAAAATTAATATATATATACACATATATATACACAATATATATATACATACATATAAAATAGAAAAAAATGAGAAAGGGAACATATGCATCCACTTACAAGTGAATTATACTTGAATGATCAGATTTCGCCTAACACAAAGAGAACTAAGCAAGAAATCTACAAAGAGAATCTAAGCAAGAAATATTATAGCCCACAAACAGGTTTTGACAGAAATAACCATCATTGCCCCACCCAACCTCCCCAGCAGAGGTGCTGGGCTGCTAGAAATGCATGAAGTTTGTATACCCTCTTCCAAATTCTGCATCCTGTCTGGCCTCCTTGCTGTTGCAAGAAAGCACTAATACTATATGTCTTGGGGAGTATGAAAATCCAACTTATATGCACACACCACACACCAGAAACACTTGAAAGGTTTTCATGTATTGCTACCTGAATGAATTTCTACAGTTAGCAAAATATATACATATCATGTGCACACATAGAGTCATTGTATTGTCACCCTGATCCACTAGGAATTCTACTATCTAATACTTAATGAAAGTCAGCTGAGGTTACATTTGAGGCTGAATTATCATTATAAAAGCAAAATGTCACACAAAAGCTGTGAATTTTCATACGCTCAATGTCTAGAAGATCTTGATCTAAGTGATAATGAATGATGAGGCTGGCTAAGTTTAAATCAGTGCAGCTGGAGGGCTGTTTCTACATATAATCAAGCTATCCCTAACCATGCGAGCCATTCTACCAACTATGGAAAATCAGCTCTACCTTTGAAAACTGCCCCTGCCCCCACCAAGGCCAGAGGACAATAGAGAGGCATTATAAGACTAGTTTGCCAATTTATGGAGTGATCTCATGAGCCCAAACAAGGTGAGGGGAATAAAGCATACTGCAACTGCAATGCAAATACGAGATAAGAGGAATTTTAGTAAATGAGGCAAGTGTAAAGAAAGCAGCAGTACTGGACTACTTGACTCAGAAGACAGACCACATCAGAAATCTGTTTAGTCAGCACTTCTGGAGGATTCAGCAAACTTCTCCCTTGAGAGAAGTCCCTAAAGAGGATGTGCGCTACCCTCTTGTTTTGTGTCCACCAAGAACACTGGCTGCTGAGTAGACATTGTTTTCACATAACCACACGCCCCTCACAGAGGACAGGAAAGGGTGCTGCTTCTGAGTGGTGAGGTAGCACAGAGGGAGAAGAGCTATGTAGTCCTGTAAAAGAAACAAGAAAAATTGTCTTTGCCCAGAATAGCAGATGTTTATCTTTTTAGGTCAATCAAAACTACAACATCCTGCTCTTAGTAAGACCAGTTTTAATTCAGCTTTAACCTGTCTTGCACACACTAGAAATGGAAAGAATCTGGGGAGACAAGACACTGGTATTATTGAGCACTTGGGTTATCTACTTATAGCTGAAGGCACTGTACAGTACTGGAGGGGATACTTAATTGCTTACACTCCTTTAAGTAATAGTAAGGCACACAAAGTGGATGGATCCTATGAAGAAATACGTCCCCACACTACGACTGCATTGCTAACTCCTGCCATCTTCCAAATTACTAGGCAACAGTATCTTTGCCCTCAGTTATCATAGCTGTCTAAAATATACTTTGTGTTTAAAGAAAGAGATGAAAGAGAAGGGAAAAGAAAAAAGGCTGTTAAGGTATTTTGGCACCTCATCCATAACTGTGATGCCCTCAGCAGGTATATTCACTAAATCTCATGGTTATGAGATTTTACCTCAGAGCAAAGCTTATTTCAAGAGCACGCATGACCATCAGATCCAATTGCTGAAGCGATTCAACATATACTTAATGTTCTAATCTACTTTTTCCTTTCATTCAAGAGTGCTGGTCAAAGGATGGCAGGACAAGTAAATCAACAAAAAGTAGTTTATTTGAATGAAGAAAAAAAAAAAAAAGGAAAAATTTGAGAAGTGTCTAGATTCTTTTCTTGACTTGGTTAGTTGATTCACAAAACCAGTAACAAAAACCAAAACCCAACAACATCCCAGTAGGATGAACTGTTGATAACAGGTGAATATGCATAGAACAAAATTTCCAAGTTCTGTCATTTCAGTTGCACTCGCAAACATGCACTAATAGATATGCATATAAAATATAAATATGGATAAATGAAGTCAACTTTTAATCTGTAGCATGGCAAGCTTTATTCTCCAGACATACAAGAACTGTGTAAGCAAAGACGCAAGAAGTCCAAATCACAGCTCCCCCTGAAGCATTATTTCTTACTGCTGTGAAGATCCATAAAGTTAGACAAACTTCACAGCAAGGGAAGCAAAACCATACTGATCCAGCAGCCTAGCATTTAGTTGCTGTGAAGGAATCTGAAACTCATGGATATAAAATATGTAATCAGAGTCTTAACACCTTGTGGCTGCTAAGCTACTTGTATAAAGAATTACAACAGTACCTGTATTAGGTATCTTACAAAGCAAAACAGAGAATACAATGGTGTTATAAATATTGCAGTGCAGCCATGGATAAAAATAGACCTTTTTTTAAGGTATTATTTTTTCTTTAGTTGCTACCATTGCAAAAACAGGGAACTGTTACACATCTGCTAAAGCTTGTTCCAGGATGCAGCACGCACATCAGTCATCCACAACTTGAGTTTTGAGAGAAAAAAATGTTGCTGAAATATTATCAGTTTAATAGACATTCCTCTCTTTTCCTTTCCAGATCTTGTATAGCTTTGTCAACTGAAATAACTGCAAACAGCCTTTAATTATGATGTGAGTGAGGCATTTCTGTGGCTCTCAACAAAGCACAGAGGTCTGACAAAATAAATTACTAATGAGCATAATAAGGCTTGATCTTTCCCCCATTCAAGTCAAAGACAATCCCCCTGCTTTGATCAGTGGAAGCAGGTCCAGTCACTTTTGCCCAGCTTGCTTTAATAAAAAGCTCTACATGAAAAATCACAATTGTACCATGCCGTGTGGATTAATCCCACACAAAACAGCCTGATCCTACTCTCACAGTGGAGTTTTGCAATTGACTGCAAATTAAAAAGAAAAAAATACATACCTCAGTAATTGTTAATAAAACCTCTTTGGAGGTCTCTCACCTGCTATCAGGCTAGCAGAATGCATTTCCAGATCTAAATTTCAGAATTAGCCTAACAAATATAAGAAAATTATGAAAACTTACAGATTTTCTCATCTGTATACTTAACACTTAAAAATATACCATAATGCAAAATTAAGAATTACTTTAACTGAATTTAGAAAAATAACCAGAGGGAGTGGATACAAGCTAATAATCACAGTAGCTTCTATAACACTAATAGCTGCATCAGAACTAGCACAAAAATCATGATTCTAAGCTTAGGCTGAAATTGTCTCCCTGACTAACTGCTCCTCCATTTAAACACAGCCTTGCTGTGATACATATCGCAGTTCAGATGGCAAGAGATGCAACATCACGCAGCCAGTTTGAGAGCTCAAAAGTACACATTGTACAGACTGCAAAGAAAAAACCACACTAATGATCTGACATCTAAATAATACTTGGCACTCAAATTGTAACTACATTATATTTAATTCTGAAAAGCATTTATATTAACTTTTGATAACCTCAGCTTTTCAGGCAGACCACAGGTTTTGCTGTCCTTTTCAGGAAATCCGTAAAACAACACAGAAGTTAACAGCAGCCCAAGACAGCTTATTTTTCAAAACAAATATGGTGCTGTCAACTGAGTTGTGAAAACAGCCAAGTTTCTAAAATTCTGACATCTCAAGTGCCAAATTCTAACCTGGGTGAGAGAATGCTTAGGAGTTGTGGAATGCTATCTGACAGATCATCCATCATTTTTAAAGTATCTATGGCTTTTCTTTGGCATGCAGTAACTACTGGTCTTCATTTATCCTCCTTGACTAATAGCATTGCTTAGGAAGACAGCACTGAAAACACCTAGGTGCTGGCACAGGGAATCGTTCTTTTGTTCTCTGCAGAAGCAGGGAACATCACCTTTGTCAGGCAGCACAGAAACACGTGCAGCTGACCAACCCACTTCGCTTCAGCTGCCCCCCCCATGATAAGCGGCCTCTGTTAAATACCCGCAAGGAAACACTCTCAGAAAACAGTCACTGCTGACCAGCAACTAGTTTGATATCTTGTGGTTAAACTGTGTATTTTGAATTCAGCTATCTCAAATAACGTCGAGTTTGGTTCAGCGATGAACAGCGTCTGGAGCGTTTCATCACTGAGCTCCCACATCCTGACAAGTACTTGGAGTATTTCCGAGATACGGCACGGGCCGTTCTTACGGCTGCCATAAAAACTGGCCAAGCAACCCTCCGCTCGGCCGCACAGCAGCGCCTTACCCTCAGGCTGCTGCCCGCCATCGAACTTCCCATTCCTACCTGACGCCTAGGTTTAACGGCCGCCGCCACCCCTTAGCCTCGCGTCGCCGGCGGGCGCTAGGCCGAGTCCTGCCCTACGGCCGCGCGGAGGGCGGGCAGCCGGGCCTCGCCTTTGAGTACTCTCTGGTGAGCGACCCCGCAGCGGGGACACGGGCAAACTTCTGCCGGGACAGTTTCCCGCCCGGCCCGTCCCCACAGCAGTTCTTGCGGGGCTTCCCTGAGGGGGGCTGAGAGGACTCCGCCGCAACGCGCAGGCACGCAGGACCCGGCCCGCACAGATGCCGGAGGGCCCTGTCCCCCCGCCACCACAGCGTCGCGGCTGCCTCAGGTGGAGGGCGGGCTGCGCCCATTCCCGGGGAGACCTCGCCTCCTAGCGCCCGCACAGGGCCGCACTGCCGGCGGCGGCAGGAGAGCGCCAGCTGCCTCCCGAACCCCTCCACCTTCCTACATCGGGCCCGCTACGTGACCGACCGCGGCGGGAGGAGAAATGTGAGAGTCGGACAAGGCCGTGAAAGAAACGGCGTCCGGAGAAGGATGGCGAGCTGCCAGAGCTTGCCGGCTGCCCCTCAGCGAACGGCCGCCGCAAGCCGCGCGGCCCCTCCGGCCGCGCCGAACCCGGGGTGGCGCGGGCGGCTTCGCGTTACCTTTCGAAGAGCAGCCGTATCATGAAGATGCAGAAGGCCAGGGGGAAAGCGAGGTAGAGGTCCTCCGCCTGAGGGAAGGCGGCTTCCTCTGTGCTCTGCAGGTCCGCCCAGGTGACGTTGTGCGGCAACCAGAACCGCTCGTTCCAGAACCAGGCAAGGATCCCTGCCATCTTTGCTTTGTCTGCCTCGGCGCCCCTCACTCCGCTCCGCCCGCGGCGAGGCGTGTGCGAGCGGCTACCGGGGGAGAGGAGGATAGAAGAAGGCGTGTGTCAACCTCACAGCCGCGGATGATGCTGCCGAGCGGCGCGCCGCGCTGTGCCGCTCCCCGCCCCGCCTGTCACACGGCCGCGCCGGCCCCCATTGGCTCCCGCCCGCGCCCCGCGGCTGCTCCGGGGCCCGCCGTACTCCTGTGGCGGCCAGGCACAGCCTTCCCCCGCCCCTCTTCCCCTTCTCAAAAACCCAGCCAAACCCTGAACCAGAAATTACGCGGCTCGAGCGAGAGGAGACCACGTCCTGGAGGCACTCACCGCGGCTGCCGGGACGCAGGCTGCGCTTCAGCGCCGGCTCTGAGTACAGCAGAGCTGGCAGCGGGGCGGCTCCTTGCCACCCGCCTGGCCGCTGACGGCTCTCCCGCCGCTCGGCGGGGCTCCCGGCGAGCCTGGAAGGCTGCTACCTGATTTAAATAGGCAGATGGCAGCCACAAAAAGCCCTCTTTTTTTGACCTCCGCACAGGAACACGGACCGGTATCGGCTGTCTTGGCCCGGTCCCCGCCAGGTTAACCCCTGCCAGGAGCACGGCTCTGCCCGCTCCTGCTGAGGCGTTTAGATGGCAGCGGAACTGTCCTGGGTAAAAAGACCCTCTGAAACACTCACCGACTGAACCTTGTACGCGCGTACAGCGAACAGGCGTAAATGAGGCATGGAAAAGTGTGCGAGAACACAGCACTCGCCAGCAACAAAACTGAGGTTAGGACCGTGGCTTTGCACCCCCAGCTAAACAAAACCTTTTGTCTTTACGTAGGCTTTCACTTTCGGTTCCTTACCCCACTGCCCAATCCCGCTAGAAACAAGAGGAAAACTGTAATTGTCTCTGCTAGACTTTACAGCATAATAGTCTCGACTAGACTTTACAGCATAATTGTTTCCACTACACTTTACAGCCAAGGTGACTAGCAGGCTTTAGTTTCAATTGTAGCTACTGCATTATATGCGTGGTTGTCTGGGTACACACAAAATTACTTCAAGGAGTAGGTGTACCGCTTCTCTGACATTACTGGTTTGTCTGCTCTGTCTCACTTTATTTTAGACGGCTTCAGTTTTCTCCTCTCTATCATCACACTTTACAGCTGGCTACTGAATACTGAGAGATACTGACTTCTGCATGTGGCACACTCGAGCTTTTTATCACACTGCCTTAGCTTGCTTTTTTTCCCTCACTGATTGTACTTGCCCTTCCTGAAAAATTAATTGTGCAGCCCCTCATGTCTGTGCTGACATTTCTGTGCTGAAGAACATACCAAGTTTAATGCATGACTTGGTGCTGATGAAAAACACTATACTGGTTTTAATAAAACAAGCCATTTGTGTATGCAGAGAGAATTTCCACCTAGGACATTTCAGGGAAGTTTCAGGAAATGCTTTGGCAGGATGGTTGAGGAGCCATGTGAGAAAACCCCGTTTCTGTTTTATTGCTAAGCCAATATCCTAAGTGTCTGTAGATACTCTGATTCAGTTCTTGTGGTTGCTTCTTAGGCAGAGAGAAGAGAGCTGGTATCTGGAGGCTGCTCCATGGAGCACCTAGTCCTTCAAAATCACCTGAAAAAAAAGCATGGGCTCTAGCACCACTACCAGATTGGCCTGTCCCATGCCTTCCTTTACTGCAGTTAGCACGGAGCTCACTGCCTGTGCCAATCTGAGCCCTCAGCACCCCACCAGTTACAAGCCTATGCATGATCATCTCAGGATCCTACTATGGGTCTCTGACATGAGCAATCTGTCAGAACCTCAGGACTTTTCTGTGATTTCAGTTCAGAGGGAAAACTAACCATGGTGGTTGCATACCTCTAATGCAGCCTTCTTCACTTACAAGTAATGGTTTTCTGAGCAGAAGAAAACATATCTTTGCTCAAATCAGCAAGACCTCTTTTAGCCAGTGCCAAAAACTTAACTCACCAAAATCCCCCTTCCTCTTTCCGATCTTCCTGCCTTGTTCTCACAACTGACCTAGAATCTCCCAAGAACTCTCCCTGGGAGCTCATTTCCCAGCAGTGTCTCACAAACACCTGAACTGGCTTCTGCATATATACATATATGCCTCTCTTCAGTTACAATTCCCAAATCATCCAGATCACTCAATTTTCTGAATGGACTTTCATAAGCCTGTCTTAAATGGGAGATATGAGTGTGTGTTCTCAAATTGAACTCAGAAGCATAAGCTTTGAAATCTATTGATGAACTGCTCTTTAGATATCATTTTAATAGCTGACAATACACAGATGGCTATTTGCTTCATTAATGATAATTTTAAGGCAAACTTAATGTTAATCAGAAAATTGGTATCATTATTCTGTACCTGAAGGTGACCTGTCTTTTCACAGCGTATTTCAATATTCCAATCAGTTCACAAGTACATTCAATATTTATGTCCATTTCCAATTCAATGAAGTAGCTCTTTCCCAGTCAGCACTGAGGCTCACAGGTGCTGGTGCTTGGCATTGCTTAAGTACAGATACAGGAAAGGGACAGGTCTTTGGAAAATGAACCTAACAACAGTAATAACCTGATGATTCATAAGAGGTTAATTCCTGCTGAACAATTAGTGTAATTTAGTTGTGTGTCAGACTAAAATTATGTTAGGCAACAGATCTCTAGGCATGTCTGAAAATGAATGACATTTCTGAAACGTTTGGGAGGATGACCAATTAAAAGCTTTTAACTGAATTAAGATTGTAGCAGCAATTATGTAGATGTAGCCAAGACAGGACTATGGAATGAGGATGCCTGAATCTTGTGCTTTAGAGGGAGATACTACCACAATTTTTTTGTGTGCCCCTTAAACTGTTATATCACAAAAGGAAGACCAACAGAACTTTTATAACTGTGATTTCATATGTGGTCTTACAACCTGAAGCAACTTACTAGTGCTAGAATTTGGCCAAAAAAAAAAAAAAAAAAAAATAGAGATAAAAGCAAGTCCTCAAAATCCCAGCCTGGGCACTTTTAGTAACACACAAGAGTTAGTAATAACAAAAAACATATACACAAATTCCCTCAAAGTTACTGAACTTCTGTTTCTACTCCAAAAAGAAAAAAAGCTGACCGACTGGGTATCACTAGTTCAAGTCCTTGAGAAACTAGCAGAGTGGCACTGTAAAATGAAGGACTTACTTACTGTTTATGTCTTGTTTGTTTAGCACCAAGAAAGCAGGTTAGATCTCAGGCACAAAAGTTTCCTTCAGTTCAGGAATAAAATTATTGTTCTTAGCCTAATGAAGTTCATGTATTCCAGTGAATGCACATCAGCCTCACTTCTCCTCATGGCCACGAAAATGCAGTAGCCTTTTCATACCACATGAGGAGACCACTAGTACTTTCTCACAGACCAGAAAAAAAATATGTGACTGTCACTTTTCAATGCAGATACACTTTCATACATTAAAATTCAGAAATGTTTCTGGTAAATATATATTTGTATTCTATCAATATTAAACTTCTTAAAATAGGCAGTGGTTTATGCTGTCTTAGGCTTCCACACAGGTATAAACACACACACAAAGCAAAAATTAAAAATAAAAATGAGCAGTATTTAGACAGTACTCTAAAGTAAGAGAGTTGCTGTAAGTAGTGGTACACATAAGGTATCAGTTGATCAGCATTGTGTTCCAACAGGTACTGCAAAAATTGCACAGAGAAGCAGCATGCTGTTTAGCTTAGCTATGTAGCACAGAAATGCCACTTGAAGTTTTCAAGCACTACATCCATGCTGCAAATGTTACTCGAGTTACAAGCTCATAACAAAATCTTGGAGGCTTCTTTGAAGGATATTGACAGAGATCATTCCTACTGGGAGCATGTCTTGAAAGCAGCTTTACTAGTTTATGGTGGGTAGTAGCCCAATATTTTTATTTGCCTGTCACAGTTTATTTATCCATCTCCAGTCAACAGGAGCATGTATTGCATCTGTAAACCACTTTGAGTGAGTTTGGGAATGTGTATTTGTTAGTACCAATGTGTCTTTGCCGCACTGTTGGCCACCTAAAGGAGTTAGTCCACCAAAATGGGAAAAACTGCAGCAAAACCTCTTGATTTTAAAAGACTGTTGTAGAATTGAAAAAAAACACCCAGCCAATTTTTTTATATTATTTAGTCTGCTGTAATTCTGGAGTACTGCCAGGTTTACACACAGGGAACTGCAATCAGACTCTGGGCCAGTCCATTTAATGGACCGCATAGTACAGATGCCAATAGCACAATCCACTGAGACTTTTTATTACCCAAATCTAAATCATTTTGTTCCTGAGCAGAAGAGATGGCTATGGCTGATCCATGTAAAAGCAGCTGTAAGAGTCCCATTTCCATAGGTCCATTTCATTAGGCCACTTAATGATGTGCATAGCAGAAGGGCCGAGAACTGCACAGGTGTAGCGTGACTGCCCTGTGCCCTCTTGGGGAGGGTGGAGGACCATGAGCATAGAGGAGGCAACTGTGCAAACACGGCCCTGAGCTGTCATTATTCTAGCATGTCTTCCTACCTGCTGGTTCCAGAAGCTGTAGGGAATTCCAGTTTCTTATGCTGCTAGTTTTGCAAACTTCTCTAATAATTTCACCTAAGAAGTAAAATTGCACAGAGCAGCAATCTTAATTACAAAAGCTATGCTGGGGCAGTCAGATCAGTCCTGACTCTTGCATGGGGTGGTATTAATCTGAAGAGACCCATCTAGCTTCACCCAATTACCAGATGATGGACTCTGAATTCAGATCACTAGCAGAGCTCTCTGTAGCAGTGCTTTAAATACATCAATACAGTAAGTGTCCCAAGGTTATATCACTTCACAGCCCTCCAAATTTTTTGCCTTGGCAGACTAGCAAGATACGTCACTTGGGAAGACAAGCAATGGTAATTGGTTTGGCTGTCATGAGGAGATGTGTGGACAAGTAGCTCTAGCTGAAAGAAAAGTTTACAAGCCTTAGGAGGGTTTGTGCTGGGCTCCAATTAAGGTCAAGATCCAAAGCAGGGCTGCTCTATGAGGACTGGTTAGAAGGAGAGGAGGAAGCAAGAATTGCCTGAGTCACTGTATGTCTCTATGCTTCATCTCCATTGTTCACTTTGGTTGAGCTTTCTGCTCTAGATATAAAGAAAGCATGCCAAAGTGTACATCCTCATTATGATGCAGTCATAATTCTCTTGATTATGATGTTGCTTAAGTGCCCAAACTTATGCTAAACTGAACTAGGCCCTATTCAAAATACAGTAAGAGTAGTCAGAATCTTCTGCACCAATTTAACTAAATTATCCTGAAAGAAAACTTTTAATGAGGTTTGCACAACTCTTAGCATAGACAGGTGGCTGGAAAAAGTGCTGGTTTTGTCTCAAGCTAGATATGTTGCATTACACTTCAACTGGCACTTCAGAAACATCTGTTTCATGACTAATCACGTGGCCAGATTTGGGCTATACAGTCACATTATAATTTACTTGGCAAAGGGACTTTTCAAACCATTAGGTGGTCAAAATTTACTGTTCAGGTTATTGACCAGTGTGGAGCTGCAGCATCCAGAGATGCTCTGGAGAACTACAGACTTCCAGTAGTCAGGCCTTTTTTCCATGCTCAGTAAAACCTGGGCACTGACAAACATCATTATTGTGCCTGACTCAACAAAGAACATTGCAATCTGGAGTCTCTGCCAGCTTTATGTCAGCTGTGAGGGGGACAATTCTTGATCCTCTATGCAATGAGAGCTAATCTGGCATAAAAAGTCAGCTATTACAATGCCGACGTGTCACACTGTTTACAGGGAATTTCTGTTGCCAGTGTGAGCTTCTGAGAGGTCAGTACGTCCCATGTCACAGCTGCAAGCTGTGCTCCAGCTCTGGCAGCCTAGAAGTACTTACTGTCTTATCAAACTATAGTCCCAAGAATTCCAGAAATGCTGGCAGAACTAAACTCACTTATGCACCAATCATCTTCAGACAGCTGCCAAGGTAATTATATTGTGCCCAGCAGTACATTCACCTCATGACATCTCAGCCTTTTCTTCAAAGCTTTTAACATCACTGTCATAATGTCATCTGTTAGTCATCTGGTAACACTGTGTTCATACATGAATGAAGCCAAAGCTATTTGGTTTAATGAGGCCACATAGATGTAAATTATTATTTGCCTAGGAGTAGAGGACAAGTAATTTGCTGGCAATAGATTTTTATTGTCTTATTACACAGTTTTAAACATCCTCCTTACAAATTTTGCCATACTTATTCCACAGCTGTACAGGGAAAGCTGGGCAGAATATTTTCTTTTTCCCCACCAATAATATACACATGGGTTGAATGAAACTATTGCTGAATTCATCAAATTAGAATTTTTATTTCACCAAATCAAATGTATAATTCTGACATTTTTCAAACCAAAGCATCCATTTTTTATTTTGCAATGACATTTCAGAAGTAAGGTTATTTCTCATTTTAAGTGAATTGGAAGCAAAATATAAATCAAATTAATATTTTAGATGAAATGAGATACATTTAGATTTCTGAGATTAAATGAGATACATCATAATTGTATGATATACCTTTAAAGCTGTAGATAATTATTAAAGATTCCCATAGCTATACTGAGTGACAATGTCAAGGTTCTCAAGATTATAGGTCATATGCCATTTCACTTAAATAGGTTAAGCTGAAAAGGTCTTAGAAAACTGAACAACATCCCTGCTGTGGTAACTCTAGCACTGCTTATGGTCTGTAGTGAACATAACATACTGTATCTTGTAAATACAGTCATAACTCTGCAAAAGGAAGCTGGCACACCATCTTGTCTCCTCCCTCTTTTATAGAGCATAGAATTACAGGCACCAACACAGTAAATTAGTTAGGTATGGCTTTAAACATTTTCTGAATTGGAAATATTTTTCTATTCCTGTTTTCACTGAAGCTGTGGAGAGGCAAAACCAGAGAACAATGTTTCAAGCTTTCTCAGCTTTGTTTCAGCCCTAGTGTGTGTTCTCTCTTTTGCAAGTTCGTGCTGGATAACTTATCAACAGAAGAAGATTATTTTCTTCACCCCACTTATGAGAAAGGGATTGCTTTTATTCCTCCCATGAAAACAAAAAGCACCAATATACTTTGTCTGCCACATCATGCATATAGGTGCTATACAATTATAAAAAACAGTTAAATATTTTTATTTAAAAATGTTATATTTAACCTTTGCCCAGTGTCATCATTTTACCTTTCC
Source organism: Psittacus erithacus (assembly GCA_009867235.2). Classification (NCBI taxonomy): domain Eukaryota; kingdom Metazoa; phylum Chordata; class Aves; order Psittaciformes; family Psittacidae; genus Psittacus; species Psittacus erithacus. The sequence continues at coordinate 39,555 of WYDI02005112.1, read as the reverse complement.
TAGTGGAATACACTCTTATTCAGATTAGCTGCTGCAGCCCATTTGTATTCTCCACAGCCTTTGCCTCCCTCTTGACACCTCTAGAGAGAATTTGCAGAGAATTTAGTGTAATCAGTATAATTAATGTTGGGTACATCTGAAGAATCCATGCAGTATCTACTACCTCACTTTTTAATATACAAACTGAATACTATGGAGCAAAATGAATGCAGAAGCTCCTCAGCCAGAAGAGCTGGATTGGCAGTTTGTTACTGGACTATTAGGAAAAAAAAAAAAAAAATCACAGAAAATAGATTGGTATACTCATACTGATGCTGCACAACATCTCAGCACTGAATATATATCTCCATACGCTCACAGAAAAATACCATAATGTTGTTTGGGGGATATTTACCAGAAGGATAAGGGAAACTTAGAGAAGTTTGTTTCAAGGATTTTACATTTCAAAGGCTCCAAATGAACCACTAGAATTGGTTTATCAAATATGTATTTGCAATTCTGGCTTTTTATAAGCTCAAAATACCAATTTATAAAAAAAAGCCAGAGAACATCAGCCAACAGGAATGATTTTTCCTGGATCTTGATTACTACAAGTTTTCTTCTCTGTAGGAATTTTTTCTAAAGTAATACTTAGTCTTGAAAAGGTTGAGTTGGCCCCATGGCTTGGTGATCATTTTGTTAATTTTTCCCCATTGCATTTCACACCTAGAGAAAGAAAAGTATGCTGGCAATTTTGCTTTGAGTGCTTATTTATGTCTTGTGTAGGATTGACCCCCTGGTGTGATCAGTGCTCCTGCTGCTCTGTAAAGTGATGCTGATTGTAAAGAAAGTGCATCACAGACAGGCAAACAGACATCCTCATAGAATGGCATGGAAGACTGCAAAATTTGTAAGTCAGCTTAGGGAACCCCACAGGAAGTTCTTGCAAAGACATATAGCTCTAATCCTATAATCTTCATACCACAAACTAACTATATAAGCATTCTACCAAACAGGATTAAAAGTGGTTATTAGAAACATATTTTTAGCATAACTAATTGTATTCTACATATATATGTAGAGTTGAGATAATTTTTTTTTAAGAAAAGATTCCAAACCTGTAAGGCCTTTGTCTCTATTGACTTAGAAGCCAGAGTTCCTGAAAACATATGGTGTTGAGATAAGAAAAAACCACTAGGTATTAGCAGCTTTGTGGGTTTATCCATCTCATTTGTGTACAAGCCATCTCTCAAATCAGTGGCAGTTTTGTCTGTAGTTTCAAAGGAAAACTGTCAGAATGATAGGAAAGGCAGATGGCCAATCTTTAATGCTGCCTGGCTGTCATCAGGTTGTTGCTATTTTGCTTTAATTAGTGTACATTTGAACCTCATACAGATTGGAAACAAAACAAAGGAGAATGCTACTTTAACTGGTTAGAGGTACCAACAAAAGAGTTTCTATAAAACTGACCTGAACAAATCAAGTACATCAATGAGTAACTTCCGGGAGACAGAATTTTGGTAAGAGGCATCCTTTCATCAGGCAAGAGCAGTTGTACTATTTCATTCATTTTTCAGTTAACAGTAGATACTGTTGAGCTCGGTGGTCATTATTCCAGAGTAACCAAGTTGCACTACATGCTGATGAGCACTGCTCCAAACCACATTTTTTGTGCTAGTGCTGCCTCCTTACACTTACTGAAGAAGCTTTTCCTTGTGAACAATGAAGGGGTCCATACTGTAATCTAGGAACTTCACAAACAAATTGGATGTTGGAAACTACTTTTTGTTAGCTAACACACTTCATAACAGAGCAGAATAAATACAGCTGCCGAAGCTCACAAGCTTCTCTGGTGGGTGAGGTCTGTATCAAGACAGTTAAATTAAATAGGAGAACTCTAAACCAAGCAAATGAGAGTAGCTAAATAATAGCTATTAACATGAGCAGACTTTTTTAAAAAGAAAAAAGAAAAAAAATTTCAAAATTTTGTCAAAACAATGGCTTTTTCTTGAAAAGGGTACTCTGTGAGTTAAAAAAATAGATAAATTGGTATCACTTAATGTTAACTGCAACCTTTTAACTAACATGCTTATCACTGTCATTCTTTGCAATTGTTTATCAATAAAAGAGGTTTTCATTTACTAAAACCCCAAGTAATTATATCTCAGGCAGAAAAGGCTGCTTCTAGAAATAACTCATCACAGAAATAAACAAATGAAATAATGCAAACCACAATGCACTCATTTCTAACTATGCATTTAGGATACTGACAGAGGAGGAAGGTCCAGCTGGCTGGGGCCCAAACTGCTGGCAGGGGGAGTAGGAAAGGGAATTAAAGGGACACAGTTTAAAGTAAGGAAAAGATTATCTTTCTTTATCCTCTTGCACCTTCCAGTGGATTTGATCAACAAGTGCAACGTATTATTGTTCTGCCCTCAGGGCAGATGGGGGATGGAAAAAAATGCTCAGACATGATTCTGGCTGAACCTAAAACACTTGGATGAGGCTAGTGCTCTCTGTTCAGGTTCTTTAGTCTTTTTATTTGGAACTCAGCCTGCTGCTCATGAAATCTCACAGCTGTAGCTCAGAGCAGAAGAAAAGCTGCAGTCTTTACAAATGGCAAACAGAGCTTGGATGGGTTATTCCCTACTGTCTCACTCATGGAGTGAAATTTTCCAACACCAAAGCAGCACCGTAGCAAGCTTTTTCAGGAAGTAATAAGGGAAAGCAGGCAGTGTGCTATAGCTGCACAATTTCAAACACAGAAACTCTTCACATGAGCTATGGTTTAGCAGAGCCAGACACACACAGCTGCATTGCATTCCAAAATATCCAGTCACCCCCAATTTGCCTGTCTTCAAATAAACGCCACTTCCTCAAAGCACCTTAAGTTCCCCATGTCATATTTTTCAAGTTCTAGAACACAGCTTTAGCAGGGGAAAGGATGGGGACAGTTCTATCATTTTTATGAAAATGCTGTATAGTTTCTAGCTTGAATTTCCACTGTAAAGCAAAATAGATACTCCCAAGCATGTTATTTTGGGTCATATGTTGTGGCTTCTGCTACATGGGTGTTTAGATCCTATTTGAAGTCAGCAGCAGGTAAAGTCACAATAAAACAACTATAATCCTTGGATTGTTGCAATATGCATAGAAGATTTTCCTTGTGCCAAAGTAACATATTTGATATATTTATTTCACTACAATAATATTTTATAAGTCAGTCATGAAAGCAGAGAGTCCAAACAAGGCCTTGGGATTAAATCTTCAACACATATCTTGTAAGGTCTTATACTTGACAGTATATTGACTCAGGCTGTATGGTATTACAAAAAGTAGAAAAACCCACTTCACAAATACTAACATTTTTTCAGCATTAGAAGTAGTCAGCACCTATACATATAAGTTTTAATGACTATTAAAATTAAAGTTAGGAAAATGCTTTACTCCTTTCTCTTTGGTAAATTTAATCTATTGTGTTGAATTGCATTTTACTGAGTCTATTAATGTGATACAGAACAAACCAAGGAGGAATTAAGAATCATTACACTGAGCACTAAATAAAGGACTAGCATCTGCAAGGATGGGCTGAGTTCATAACAATGTGGGTAGTCACCATGTGAGGGAGCACTTAGTGTCAATTTGTCAACTCCCTTCAACCACACTTGGCAGTAGCGATTTTCTATCCTCGCCCCGCTCCCCCTTTTTTCCCCTTCTACCAATCAATAACTGTAAAAAGCCCCCCTACTCCCTGCTTTGCAGGTGTTCTTTTGTAACAGTATTAATTAGGTATTTAAATCCCTAATTGATGTTTATTTCTTCGACTTTCTGCATCAACAGTTTTTTACTGTTTTCCTTCTGCAGACTTTTACTGCTAAGCTGTTTTTCTTTCTTACTTGACTGCCTCTCTTTGGTCGTTTTCTATGTATATGGTCATTTTTGCACTCATTATTCAAACTCAATGTTCACAAAATCTAAGCTGTGAAAATACATATATTTTTTGGCATCATTATTTGAGATGGTTAATGTGTTTATTACGAATTACGATGTTGCTTGATTTCATGCCGACTTGATTATGAAATCAGCCTAGGAACTGAAAGAAACCAGCAGAGTACATAGGCAGAGGCTGTTTCAAATAGGAATTAGGAGGATACTAAAATATGCTTTAAAAATCATTCACCCACAAATATTGAAGGTAGTTAGCATGTTTACTACAACATTCTCAGCATGTTTAGTCCTCTTTTAAGAGATATCATGGAGTGAGGCAAATACAAGAATGAGCAAGGGTTTCACTGATACCAACTGGATTTGGAACAACACTGCCAGATATTCAACTTTAAGGTGGAAAAAGGTGCCAGCCATAAGGAGTGCGTATTGCCAAGGAGATAAATGCATTTGTGTTTAAAAAACCTCAAGCCTTAGCACTTGCTGTTTATCCTGCAAAAGGCTCACATTAACAAAGATTGATTGAAAGGACCATCAGAAATGCTACCAGCAATCTTTTAGTAGCAAATTCTGGTTTCTTCTGGTTTTGTCTGTTGCTGATGACACATATCAGGATGGATGTTGAGAAAAAGATTCTTCAACAATATTTGTGTTCCAGACTAGCTATTAAAGCCCTTTTTTTAAAAAAAAAAAACAAAACAAAAAACGCAAAAAAACACCCCAAACAAAAAGCCCCCATGCATGTATAAGTCAAGGATACTTGGGTGGTTTTCCAAGTAGAACAAACACATCCTCATGTATGGCTCAAACTGCATACCTATTCCAATCACATGACACTATTCTTCCCTTGCTGTGGTAACTGATAATGTGACAAAGAAGATGCCTGTCTAGCAGCTTGGACTTCTGCGTTTGCTATTCTTCTAAGCTTAATATTCCCAACTCTTAAATCCTATGACCTTCTACTTTTTATGTCATGCCATTTTAAGCAGATGACTCCAATCAACTGCTTCTTAGCACCTCTCTAATCATATGACTTTTGCCCATTATGTCACCAGATATATTTCCTTCCATAGACATGCTATAGCATTGTCAGCTGACAACTTCTAGAGATGCTTTTGTCACTGCAACTCATGGCCTTATTTCCCAGCACACAAATTCTTGCTTTCTCTATAATTTCTTTTAGCTGTAGATTTCTAGCTCTCCTTGATGTTAGAACTTGTTAAAGGAAAGTTTTACCAATTTTAAGACCCCTCCTGCTTAAAAAAAAATGAGCTATGTTCAAAGAGGTACATGAAGGAGTGTAACATTATAAACAGCTCTGCTGGTGGGACAAGATTTCCAAGCCAAAACGTAGCTTAGTCTTCCTGCAACTCTGAGCAACAGAAGTTGTTGAAGGACTGTTTCTGAAGTTTTCCTGTTGTCTCAGTGATGCCCTGCTACCTCTCTTAACCTTAAGTTTTACACTTTTAAAATATCAGAAATAGCATGGTGCATTTTTTTGTTTTCAAGGTCACACACAAGTCTGTATTCCTCTTTATTTTGAGACTAAAAAATTTCACAGAGAAAAAAAACATGAAGTTTTTTACCAACCTGAATCCTCACATCATTTGCCACAGCCATCTAATGCTGGTTCTGAAGTCTCTCAAAGCCTCTCTTTAGACATCCTTTTCTCTCTCATAGTCCTGAGTTGCATGGTGATGCTAGTAGCTACATCAGGACTTGAGCAGTTTCAGATATCCTGCTAGTCAGATAACCACATGCATCTGCAGCTCTGCTTGTTTGCATGGCTCCTCCAGTGACAGCTATGTAGCCCTGAAATGCAAACCAGAAGCAAAAGATGTGTGAAAATTTACACCGATCAACAGCAACTGGAGTCAGAACAGTAGGCTTTAATTATATGCCTCTGGAAACAAAAGGGACAGTGCTAAAGCAATCACTTCTATTCCCTTTTAAAATATTTTGGTTATCTTATCCTGAACCATGCTTTTGTTACTGCAGACAAGGCCATGAATCCTTCCTTTCCAGCTTCTGCTCCACGCAAAAAAGGTATCCTCCATTGCCCTGTACTCCATCTTGTACCTGTGGGCCAGCAGGCAGCGAAGAGCAAAACAAAGTGTGGAAGAGCTGACACTGACTAAAGAGGAGGAGACATAATGCATACTCAGAAATGTGCAACGAAAACAAAGGCACAAGAAATAAGAGCTGGAGAACTGGTTGGTTACATGCCTTAGCATTTTCTGCATAACTGGAAATTTATTGCACGTATGCAAGATGGCTGTATCCCGTCCCCCATGCCACCCTGTTTTATCAAGCCTGGTCAGGCAGCCCTTGCAAGTCTTATGTCAGATTTGAAAGAACCAAGAAAGCATAACCTATCTGTCCTAATTGCTTGAACAGAGATCCAGGACTGGAGATAAAGGATTAATAAAGAGGAAAAGCACTCCACTGGTGAATTTATGTTAATTACAGGCAAAGAAACTAAGGATACAATTTTCAGGTCACTGCATCTCTGCTATTCCCATGGCTGGAGGGACTTAATCCTCATCTATCTTGGCTGTACATTGTGCAAGTTAATTGGCATTTCTGCATAAACTATAAGATATGATGTGCACTAATAAATTATTAGAGTCCTTAAAAAGTGTTAACTGCTTATAAAATTAGTAATGTATGAATAACTTAGTTCTGAAAGTCATGCTACATTTAAGCATTCATTTTAAATCACTTCAAATTTCAGCAGTAAACACCTACAAATCACCCTTTCTGAGAATCAGCAAAAAGACAGGCCAGAAGCTAAGGAAGATTAGCAGTTGGAGATAAAAATAATTGCATTGCTGCTTCATTATGCTTCAGGCTCCTATGACCGGGATTAACTCAAAGATCTATTTAACTGCTTTTGTATTCTTCGTCTTCTGACACCATAACCTGGGGGAGAGCAGGTTTAGCTCACTGGGTGGCCAAGATGAACAGAAACCGTATCCTGATTGACTTCTAGCCGCCCAGTGCCCCACATTGCGGGTGACCTGGTGGAGCACCCAGTAAGATGGCTTCTGTGCAAGGCTGCCCACACTGCCACATCCTCCTGGCTACCCCTGGGCTCCTGAGGGTACTGGCTTGTTACCTCCCATGCTAATGGCAGATACCCAGCAGGGGTGAGGTGCAGGGGGTCTGCTCCCTCTTGCAACTGATGATGGAAGAGGAATATAGCAATTAGAAGTAAACAATTGGAATCACACCTATCCAAAGAAAACTGCAGACTGCAATGCCACCTGTGCAAACATGCCAGGAGGGAAACATGCCACAGGTGTGAGCAATGGTTGCAGTCTATGTGCTGCCACCCTGCCCCATGGTTCTGGAAGGCACAATGGGAGCATCTCACGGTCATTCTCTTAGGTGGACTATTGCAGATGTCATTACAGGTGTAAGCTCGTTTCTGAGGCAGATTCTGCAGGGGAGAAGCTGTTTTACTGCAACTGCTTTGCATTTGTTGTGCAGTCTTCTCCTGGAGCATTCCTCCTGGCTTCACACTAACAGACAATTTACTAACGAATGTGCAACATCTTCCATATGTTAAAGTTAAGCCAAGGGCCAGATGCATAGAAGTGCATTATACAAAATTGAGCCCACAACAGAAAACAAAGAAGCCAAACTGTCATCCCTAGGGAATCTGATGACCACGTTCTGGCAGCAAGATATTAGGCTGGAAATGAGTCCTTGGTGTTGCCTAAGTCCCTGGAAGTCTGAGTGAAGTGGCCCCACCTGTGAGACAAACTGCTCTTTGGAAATCTGGCCTCTTTGCACACATGCTGTGTGGAAATAGGGTGTTGCAAATAGTCAGCTTTCTGGCATGCAAGAATATCAGGCAGTGGCACATGCTGGCAGCCAGATCATAGCAATCTTGCCAGGCTGGGAACTGGGAGAAAGGGATACCGCGAAAAATCTTTCAGCTCACTTGGCAGATGTTATCCTTATGTACCCTGTGGCTGTGCTTACTCCACTGAGACTCTTCTAGAGAAAGCTTTAACATGTACTGTTTACTAACACCTTTTTAAATCCTAGTCTAAACCAAGCTGTTAAAAGCTTGCAGTCATGAGCTGGTTAAAATTAACCCTAGCATAAAGCCCAGGGTGTAGCTTGGGAAGCTAACAGGTGATAAACCACAGCCTGTCATTGCACCAGAGCAAAAGCAGATACTGCATGATTGTTCACCATTTAAATGTCACATTAGGAATAATTACATCTGGATAAAGTGTATTTGTTTTGAAATAACTGCTTTGTTTTGAAATACTGCTGTAAGAAGAGTAATTTTCCTGCTGATGTTTTAATCCGAGACATCCAAACCACAAATGGATCCAAACTACTTCCTTCTACCCTCAGCTAGCCTGCTTCTCCCTGCAATGGACTGTCTCAGCACCCTGCCCTTGTCCCAAATTTGAAGCAATCTCTCAATGGAAAAAGAGCAAAGATACCTCCAAAATTCCAACCCCTACAGCCAGAGGACACTTCCCTTTAACAGGGTTTTACAAGAGGCCTCTCCTGTTTGAGGCTTCAAGACATTTACTGCACAACAAATTCTTCTGGGAGAACCTTCTGTAATCCTTTTGTCCACTATACTACAGGGCCTGTGGGAAGACAGAGTGGAGGCTCTGGATCAGAGCAGGAAGCTGAAGGAACACAGGTTGAGTCAGGCTTGCTGAGAATCAAGCCCAGAGGTTCCGGGGCAGGTGCAGCCTTCGCGGGTGGCCTGGGAGAAGGCTCTTGCAACTCTTCTCCTGACACATAGTGCAGGCAGGACTTAAAGAAGAGTTAGAGCCTTGTGAATTCATGTCTGAAATACATCATCAGGCACATGCTACTTTAGTTTTTGCACCACGACAACTGATTGCCAATGCATTTGAGGCAATTAATTCATTTGCAAAAGGTAAGGTCAACAACTTAAGGTTTTGATGTGTCCTAGAATGAACCAAGAAACTGGCAGCTGAATCAGACCAAAGATTCAATTTATCTGTCAGCAGTTAGTATAAGGTATTTCAGAAGAGTATGTGAGACCTCTTCAGCCCACAGACAAGGGATATGTTGTGTCTAGCACACTTGCGCTACATGTGCTTTAGATTTCTTGCTGATCTAACAAGGATTTTGTGAATTTGCAAGAAGTACCTTTCAGAGAGCTTTGTTCATAGTTGCTACTCTGGCTATTTGTTATCCAGTGAAACTCTGACTAGCAATTGTCATCCTTCATAATTCTCCTCATGCTGGTGAATACAAAGGTTGTATTAGGTGTCCAGTGTAGAGACTCATTACTTTTGTATGTCTATCCTTTAATTTAACTGACTGTTGCCTTTTTCTTGTCTAGTGCAGACAAAAAGCTTCAAGCTAGTTCATAATATTATTTTTATTTACCATGCTCTTATTTATCTCTGCATTAAAGCAAACAATTTTTATCTATTTATTTGCCTCCATGGGAGAGGTTTTTTCCATTCCCTTTTTTTGCTTTAACGTTTTTCCTGAAACCGCTCTAATTAGCTGCGTTATCCTTTTGACATGGAGTTACCAAGACCATGCAGCTGATGCTGCAGTGTCAATACAAACAATGTCAGATTTCTTTTTCCCATCACAGTGTCTGCTATTCTTTTCTTTCCCTTTAATGACTTGTTTGCCCTTTTGGCTACCACTGCCCATTTGGAAACCTGCAGCGATGATTCATTTTAAGCTTTAGTTTGGACTCCTATGAGATATATGATTACTTTATTTTTTTCCCATCAAATCTACACAGATTGAGTATCAGCACTAAAAAATCTATCTAATCTGGGGAACTTTAAAGAAACCATTTAAAAAAATTCCCCTCTCTCTTCATAAACAGCTTTATTCCTCAAGATAATTTCCTAAATGACAGCCTCCTGGATAATTTCAGCTTATTTTCTATTGTGGAAGTAAACTGGGATGATAAAAAGCAAACAGCAGTTTCTTTAATACCTCTCTATTCACCTTTATGCTACACTTTCACAGTATAAAAAGTGCAAGAAAATTATGAGTTTGGGGGGATTGTTGGGTAAATTTTTAAAGCTATTCTAATACCGACTTTTCTGGCAACTGTGAAACAAGCCCGTTTGCATTAAGTTTTTTAAAGCCTTATTTAAAAATTTAAATTTAGGGACCTCAACAAGTCAAGTATATTCAATTAAGTGAATGTACTTCAGCCTTTCTGCAAAGGAGTATGAAAAAACCCTCTTTATTAGTTAACTAAATTAAACATAACAACATTGCTTTATTAATACATTAATGCAAAGATTCTGATGGTTTCTGTACCACCAGATCATCTGTGTGTACCCTTCTTGTTTGATACTTCCCAGATACATCAGCCAGGACAAGTCTTCAGTAATGCTTGTGTGAACAATGTAATCAAGGATTTCTTTGAAGTCAAGAATTAAGTACTTTGCTCTACACAAAATGAACCATTTGGCAGCACTACTTATACTGCACACACTATAAAATAGTTCTGTGCAACAGCGTTAGCAGGGCTGCCTAACAACTGGCCACATAAGTAGTTGTATCAGAAGAGTGAGTTCCTTCTTTATGTTCATTTTGCCTTTCAAAAAATTACTTCGGCTTTTATTTCAGGTACGTTCCACTGGTGTCTCAAACCCTAAGACCAGTGAGCTACTTAAATGCTTGCACCAGTTTATTGCTGTGTCAGGAGGAAAATCTGTAAAAACACAGAAAAAGGATCACTTGATTAAGGTGTGAGAATAAAAATGAGGACTAGAACTTGCTTGAGGGCCAAGAAATAAGAATTCATAGCCTTATGTCTGAGAAATAAACCTGTTGTAGCTCTGCTTCCTCTTCAGCTGTAAACCAGAAGTAATGTTAGTCTGCAGACTGGAAAAAATAATGATAATACAGCCATTTCCACAATAGATAGCGTGGTAGTCTATAGCATTACAGAACTGGCAGCACCCTTCAATTAACTGTCACTAGGATTCTTGGTAATTAGGCCTGAACTTTGGATCCCACGTGCATCCAAACTATCTTGGTCTGGGCAGAGTTCAGTACTGTCTGTAGCTCAGTCTGTGGCATTTTTGGAGGAGACAGGACCTGGCAGCTCAGCTGTTTTGGACAGCTCAGTGGTTCTTAAGCCGCTCCTGGGACCTGCCAGGACAGCCCTTAGATGTCTTTCTCTGACTAGCAAACTGCTTGATAGATCTCACCTGCAATATTAGCACCATGTAGTAACCTCCAACCTTCAGTCTTACCAGATTCATTGATCATGGAAAATAGTGGCCCCCAATATGCTTGTTAGAAGCACCATTACACCAAGTGAAATTGATTCAAATAAAGCCCCCATGCTTCCTGCAGAAGCATGCACTTACCTTCGTAGAAGCATAGAATGGTTTGGGTTGAAAGGGACCTTAAAGATCATATAGTTCCAACCACAATGCCATGGGCAGGGACACCTTTCACTAGACCAGGTTGCTCAAAGCCCCATCCAACCTACCTTTGAACACTACCAGGGATGGGGTAGCCACAGCTTCTCTGGGTAATCTGTGCCAGTGCCGCGCCACCCTCATAGTGAGCTACTTTTTCCTTGTATCTAATCTAAATCTCCCCTCTTTCAGTTTAAAGCTATCTCCTTTTTTCTAGCCCTACATGCCCTTGCAGAAAGACCTTCTCCAGATTTCTTGTGGGCCCCCATTAGGGACTGGAAGGCTGCTATCAGGTCTCTCCTGACTCTTCTCCAGGCTGAACAAGGCCAACTCTCTCAGCCTGTCTTCATAGGAGAGGTGCTCCAGCCCTCTGAGCATTCCCTGGACTCACTCTAATGAATCCATGTTGTTCTTATGTTGGGAGCCAGAGAGCTGAAAGCAGTACTTCAGGTGGGTTAGAGTGAAGTAGAGGGTGAGAATCACCTCCCTCAACTGCTGGACATGTTTCTTTGGATGCAGCCCAGCTTGTGAGCTGGATCTACTGATTGGATCTGCTGATTATCACTGTCACGGATATTCTCCAATACTGCCCAGCAGCAGACAGCTGCTGAGAAGAAATGTATCTCTGGGAATGTATCTTTATGCAAGCCAATTACCACCTGCTCTACACCAGTAAAAGAGGGAGTTTTAGCTTCCTGCAGCCTAATTCTGTACATGTTTGTGCATGTCTAAGTGCTCAGACCAAGGCTGAAATAAAAGCAGCTGTGATTCTGAGTATTAAAATAAGCTCATTGAGTCATCAGTAGCAAGAGGGACCATGAAAGTACTCTGTGTGTGAGTCCTCATTTTCCTGTGCTTCTCTTGCACAGTTTTAGGGGAGAAGTGGGGAGTTCAGGAGAGAGATCTAGAAAAGTGGCATTGGTCCTGCTGACACTGCTGAGCCTTCCAGGTGTGCACCACTTTCCTTTCCAACAGTTGATGCTTGCTGGAACTGACACCGAACAAAATGATTTTGAATAAAAAACAATTCCTTCAGAAGGAGCTGTTTCACATCCTTCCCTTTTTTGGTTCTCACAGTCTTCCTATAGTAGCTGCAGGCAATGCAGTTGTTGGTGTAGCTGCCAAAAGTCACTGAGAAGCCTTATCACTGATTTTCAAAACTGATTCTACTTGGCTGTAAGATGCCAAATACTCATCAACAAGCTGCAGCTTGTCTGCAGTGATCAGTACTGTGACCTGGAGCACCACTCATGCTGGCCATATTAAAATCATAGAATCAGAATAGTTAGGGTTGGAAAGGACCTTAAGATCATTTAGTTCCAGCCCCCCTGCCATAGGCAGGGACACCTCCCACTAAACCATGTCACCCAAGGCTCTGTCCAACCTGGCCTTGAACAATGGTGTAATTGACTTAAAATGAAAGGTGATGGCATGGCAATGAAGGAGTTGCTTTCTGTAAGTTTGACCACTTGTTCTGGCATTTTGGAATATGGAAAAGCTGCCTACAGTATTGACAACTAATAGGAAGACAATTCCCCTAGAGGAAGCAATGATTTCTACAGTAATATGGAGGGGCTGGATGCATGCAATCAACTGCAAGGAAACTACAGCTTGTTGCAAATGAAAGTCTTTCAAACAGGCAGCTTTCCAGAACCACTTTCTTTCTGGACATTAATGACACCAGGGAAGACTTCCCTTCAATGTGCAGGATGGCTCTCTGAAAGCTGGACTGCCAAGAAAACCCCTCAAAATGAAACCACATGAAACTTCCATCTTGTTGATGATACTTGTTTTCTTGAAGCTTTCTTGCTTATCTTGTTCTATTCTTCTTTTTAAAATGCATTAAAACAGGGAACTCTAAAGTTTGACTTTTGAGTTCCACTTGCCGCATTTTCTTTGGGTCATATACCAGTGATATACCACACACAGATGAAAGTGACTTCAGTGATGATTGTTTATCAGTAATGTGTTGACACCAGCTTCATATATGCTATTTTCTAAGTATCTTAGCCAGAAGCAACACTGACCTTTTGGAACCTGTTAACATGGGAAACCAATTATAGTTAGGTTTTCCTTCCTTCATACACACAAATACACTTCCAGTGACTTTAAATATCCCTTTAACTTCTTGTTTGTTCATTCTGTTTGTTTATTTGTATGAAGAGTGCTTGCTTTTCATGAGTAATAAAACAGTCTCAGGTTTCATTATCGAGTTGAAAAGTCAAGAACTCCAGAGATACAATACTGGTACCAGATATATTTTTTTGATTGTCAGTAATTTGGAAGAAAACTGTTATTAGAAGTAAGACTTAGGTGCAAATTGATGAGATGGTGTTATCAGCCCATATGCCTGTGTTTCTCTGTAATGCTTTATGGCAACCTGGACAGTTCCTCAGAAGTCACAGCACAGAAGACGTGGGACTAATAATTTAGGACTCTGTTAGCGTTTTTCACCCAGGCATAATGTGATGCAAATATTAATTATGTGTCACTGTATCCATTTAGGATAGCTCAGTACTATGAAGTCAATGCCAGTGTACCATAAAAGATGTTTGTAAGGAAGCATCTTCAGCCATTATTGTTTTGTTATTTTCTCATAATCATCAGTTAGCACTTTCCCTCTGAAGTGCATTGACAAGCATCCATTTATATTAGTGCTCATACATGAAGGCAAAAATAGACTCTGAGATTAAAACTGAATAGTTAACATTGAATACTTCAGGCAGACACCCTCCATATTTTCTGATGTGTGAATTTCCCCTATTTACTGACAGGTTCTTACAAATATATTTTATTGATTATGTTACAATGCATATTCAGGGTCCTTTAAAAATATGCATTACTGACAATCTAATTTGGTAGCTCACGCTTTATTATATATATCTATCTTTTTCAAGAGCTGGGAAGAATGTCTATGCTCTCATGGCCAAATATAAACTTTCTTTGGAGCTGACACAGGTTTTTTCATTTGCAACTAATTGGAGATGCTGGACTCTCATATTGGTCATACAGTTCATGTATAAATATGCACCAAGGACACCTAAGTTAATACATGTGTGCACTAAAAGCTGTTTTTTCCTGATGACAGAAACATCTTGTCATCTTCAATAGATGTAATATTGAGCCTTATTATCTATGTGTTAAAAAACTAATGTATTTTGCTGAATATGCATCTGAGTAGGAGCTTGAACTTAATGTCATCTGGGCCAAATGAAAAAAATCTCCCACTAACTTAAAAGTTCAAGGTTATTATGTCCTACAATGGAAAACTGCTATCTAAGGAAAAATCTTCTTTTTTTCCCCAGTATAAAATAAGCTCATTGATCTCAGTTTAGATGTATAGCCTGAAAATGTATTTGATTTGAAAATCATTTTACATAATGTTGACAAATTCTCAGTATTATCTCTTCTGTGGCACTGCAATATCTGATCTACATTCAATGTTTAGTATTTTTAATTAAGATCTCATTTCACCAAGATAAATCCTAATCCAGATATGAAATGGAGCATACTCATGGGAAGAGCTACCAAAACCACAGAAATGTGAATGGTGCTGCCTCATAGATGTGGGTGAGTTCCTCTTGTGTCTATCCTGTTGAATTAGCTTTCACAAGGAGTAACTTCTGCAAGTTACTGCATTCAGATATACACTCTTGTTTTTTTGGTTCTTTCAGAAAAATCTGTTCCTGTATACAGAACTGACATTGGTTCAAGTTGTTGTTTTAAACCTGGAGGACAGCATTTTCTGCAGTCTCTCTGTCTCTACACGGTTATTAGCCAATGTCTTCTGAACTAGGATGACCTTTTCTATTGGTATTGAAGCATATAAAGTGGATAATCATAGCAGACGGAGACAGAAAACCACTATTTGGTGAACAAGGCCATTCTCCTTTAAGGATGGACTGCAGTCTCAGTGATGGATGTATCAGATTAAATTGTCACTACAATTTGGTTTTGCCAGGCATCTTCAAAAATTATTTATTTATTTATGTAAGGGAGAGCTTCAAGTGTAGAGAACGGAGTAACAGCTCTCTCAAAAAAAAGTCACCCCTCAAAATTGTTTTTTCTTGAGAATGCTTTCATTCTTCTCTGAAACAGTTAAAATATTTTAATTATTCATGGAACTGCAGGGATTCAGTGTTCCCGTATAGCCATGATAAAAAGTACCCAAACAAGAGCAGAAAGTCAGAGGTAGAAATGACAGCTAATCAAGGCATAAACCATTCAGAATCCAGTAGCAGGACTTCATTTTTCTAGCCTGACTGATCACTTTTTACTATGAAGGAAGAGAAAAATTTCCACCTTTTAAATTTGATTATTTTTTCTGGGAAAAGCAAATGCTCATCTAATCTGTGAATTCATTACCAGAGACATAAAGGTTGATTAAAGCATAGAAAAGGAGGACATTTGAGAGTGGAAAAGCATACCACTGTCTCACTGGCATGTTACCATGGATCAAATAGAACTAAATCAGTTAAAACAATAGGAGTGTACACCCAAAAGCTTGCCCAAGCAATCATATGGGTAATGATGTTAACTGCCAGGAAATAAGTGATTTGCAGTATGTGATGGCTGCATCAGTTGGCAAACTACTTGCTATCATCTGATGCAAGAAAAATATTTATTGTATTTTCCCTCTATGATAGCAAAAATCATACATTAAAAAAAATCTGTATATTTCGCACTTAGTAACTCTTGTGATAAATTATGCTATCCACTGTGCTGTAAAAACTGATATTTTCCCAGTGTCCAAATAAGGGCTCTTATTGATTGTAGATTTGTCTCTAACAGTTTTGCACTGCTATTCCCTTGAGACCACTGCTTTTAACTGCATAAAGCCATAATCTGAACACAGAGCTAGGAATCATTCTGCAGCTCCAGACTCAGCATTGTTTCTGTAAAATTTAGCACTTCATTTTTAGTTGAAACCTGCAAAACTCACTGAAGCAAGCATGTATTCCACTAAAGTTGTAAAATAAGTATGATAGGACTTCTGAACTACTGGAATAGGGTTGGTAGAACACAAGAATTGTTAGTGCGGTTTCCAAAAAAAGGCTAAGATCAAAGGCCAATTAAAAAGAAGTTGATTCAATAAGGGATTCTGAAATGCAATCTGAAAGTACTTCATCAGTCAAGAGACTGAGTAGGTTCTTCTTCTCTTCCTTACATGCAACTATAGATGTTAAAATTGCAGTCCTTATGAAAAGTACTGTGGTATATCAGATCACCAAAGAGACTACAGCATTCTTTTTTAAATCCAGTTTCTTGGAAAAGTCAGGAAGAGAGGTGGCTACCCTACTGCCTGTTTCTTCGTATACCTGTTTCATTGTGTCATAGTGCCTCCCTAAATTCTTCTGCAATTTCAACATCAAAATGTGAAGTTCATGCATAAAATTGCTTACCTGATACTTTTGTCTACAAGATATAAATATTACATACCTAGAAATTTAATACATCAAGTTCACACAAGCAATTATCTCTCCAGTACCATATGAAAAAGGTCAGGAAACATGACAGAGATCAATTTTTACACATCTGATTGCCTAGAGGAGTGAAGAAGCAGAGAGGGAGCTACCTGCTTGAGTTCCCAGGCAGTCCCTCTCCATTGCTGTGGAGATCAGGCAGGTCACAGCCACCTGACTGCCACATTCAGCCTTCCTCTAAGGAACCAGTTGATTGGCTCCCAATGGTTTGATTTTCATTGCGGAGGTAAAATGATCATTGATCTTAGAAGTAATTTGGGACCTTGGATTAGTCTCAGAGAAGAATAGCTGAAAAACTGTTACGAGATGATAGAGTTCAGGTGAGAAGAGCATCTGAAGGCATTTGGGTGCCATCTGAACCAAAGATGACTACGCTGAGGCTTGGAAGGGGTAAGAGACAGGGGAGATACAAATACCTAAGCAGCACTAGGGGGAAGTTGCATTTAGGCATCAGGAATCAGGTCTCAGGATTTTAATGGGAAATTCAATAGCTGAAAGCTTGATTGTCACTGTACGGAACATACAGAGGTTAGAAAACTGCAACTAGAACTATCAATTGAGGTAGAGAGCATTATTTTGTTACCTGGGTGTGGAGAAGGTGAATTATATTACTGCTGAAGAAGGCACATGTGCATCTTGTATAAGAACCTCACACTGATACCAGGCTTTGATGTGTTGCGGCCCTTTCTGCCTTTTTAAAATAACTGTGATATGCAGAGCAGGGTCCATCCCCAGGGTTACTTTCTGATTGCCTTCCCAAATGGAGCCAGTGCTGGTCAGGAACAAAACAATTGGTCTGGGACATGAGATAGAACATGTGATTCCCTCATCAAATTCCTGGGACATCTGACCCCTCAAAATTGTATTCCAAAACCAAAATGCAGACAATGGCAAGAGACAGGTTTTAGATAACCTTGGTGGAAGTTACAATAATGCTGATTAAAATAAATGAATCCTTTCACCTCCATGGTTTTGGAAAATAAAGTTATTTCCATTTTCTTTTCTTTCCCTCATTCTCTCCAAGACTTAAATCATAATAATGATGATTGGAACAGAAAAGCAAGTATTTTTTCTATTTAGATTTTATGGCGGTCACCTAAGTTGCTATAATGACACTGCAGATAGATTACTCAGTTGATTTTAAGATTTGTGGCATATGATAACTATGTTGAAGCACTTTTACAGTAAAAGCCATAAACAGACTTAAAACATACACCATGAAGAAAAACTGGGGACATAATTTTCAGAGTTGGTACTTCATTAAAAGTTGCTACTTCATTCTCAGCTCCTATTTTGATAATTTATGACTTCAAGTGTTATGTAGTCAACAATTCCTGCTTTCTGATTGAGGACTTAATAAAGTCACTTAATAATGAAATCGATATAAATTTCATCTCCATCATACTAATTTAATTAGTTACTTTGCCAAAGGACTATTGGTATAATCAGATTAAATCACAGCCCTACTCTGTTCAATAGTGCCAGGCTGGAAGACTTTTCTGCTTGTGGCAGCAGCTGGTGCAGTGCTGATGCCTGTCTCAGGCTGAACAAGCTGTCTCCAGGCAAGGGCACTCAGTGGGAGCAAAACCAAGCCTGCCCCAGCCCCCAGCAGTAGCTCCCATGGCCACTGGCATGTCTCAGCAAGCATACAATAGCAGAGTGGTAACAGAAGGGCACTTTTTTTGGTCAATCTATATCACATTTGTCTCACTTGCCTGTGCCTCAGCTTCCCCTTCCCCACAAAGACAGGATGAGTGGTCTTTTCTGCGTCTCTGCTCTCCAGCCTCAGGAGCATTTGAAGTCTGAGTAGGCTTTTGACAGGGATATCTTTTTGAAGGGAAAATCAAAGCATTAGAAATACTTTAGACAAACCACTCTTCATGCCAGATACTGTATTTGAAGAAAGATAAACTGTGGAAGTGATTTATCTTTTTGGTATGTGAGCATGGTAGTGGAATTGGAATTTTTACACTTCCAAAAAGCTCTGCAAAACAACTATTTAACCCTCCAAAGTAAATGTTAAGAACAGAAGGTGATCGGCTAATTCCAGTAACTTGCAAGTTCTCTGAGTGCCTTCATATTATCAATCCATCTGGTTTTGCAGTTCTTTTACAAAGAGTTTTGTTTACTGCACCGTATACCAACCAAATCATGTCGCATGTTCATTATGCATACACACATACACCAGGAGTCCTTTTCTTAGACTCCTTTCTGGAAAGCAGCCTGGGATAAGATTGAGAGGCCAGAACTGCAGTGACTGTACCCAAAAAACTTTCTCCTGAAGGCAAGGGGTGTTTCCGTCTTTGCAAGCTGTCTCCGGTTCTGACCTAAACCCATCTCCAAGCTTGCTCCTTCTGCTTCAGAACTGAAGAACTTGTGACCTAAAACCTTGTGTTTCCTCTTCATCCCCCTAACAGAGTGATAAGAGATCACTCCCTCCCACAACCTTGTTTCTGAAAGTATTTATATAAGCTATAGTCTAACAAAACCCCTCTGACTCTGAACAGACTATAAGTAGCAGAATGATCCATCTGCTAAAAATAATTCAAGCTTCTACAAATTTCTTAGATAGCTGAACTTAAAGCAAAGGGTAGGCAAGCGCAGGAATTAAAAATTGACCTATGAATCTAGAAATTTACAGTCTGCCCATGAGATAGGTCCATTTGCCTCTGATTACAGAGTGTACCTGGCCCTGTCACCAGGCTGAGTGAGTGGCAGCTGCTTTGAAATCAGTTCATTGTCTCCCTGAAGTTTGGGGCTTTTGCTAAATGGTGCTTGGTGGCATTCTCTACAGAGAGACTGAAGACTGATGGGGTGGTGGAGCCCGAGACTGTGTTGACTCTGCAGTCAGAGGAAGCCTGTCTGTCTGCCTGCAGCATTACTCTTCTTCCATTAAGCATTCCATAGCATCAAGGCTAGCCAGCTTGGCAACTTCCAGGGGCAAAAGGTTAAAGATACTTTAAAACTTGAGAGATCATAGGCTCTTTCTGTTATGAAAGCTCTCATTTGAAAGTAATAGTTCTTTGGGTTTGTCTGGCTTGCCTCTGCAAAGGATATGAACTTATAATTCATCAAGAGAGTGGAAATGTCACCTGAACCTTGCTGAGGAATACGAGATCAGCACTCATACAGATCAATACAGGTTACTTTCCTGATTCATAATGTGTGTGTCAAATTGCAATCCTCCTGGCTGAAGGAAGCCTGCCTGATAAATTTATCTAGTACTTGAATAAGTGCTCAGCTCTGCAGAATATAAGATTTCCATTTCAAAGTAATAGCAAGTTTTAAGGTTTGTTCAGAGACCTCATATTGCCATTGGGGTGCACAGGTGTTTACGTATGTTTGGATACATGCCCTAAGAAAACAGGCCTAATGCTGATTGGGAGTGAGCAGAATGATTTCCAGCTCAGGGTCCATCTCAGTCAGCAGGGGCAGTTTCCAAAGTGCCTCATCATCCATATGCTGATACTTGTACTGATGCCAGTGAGCCTTAGACACTCAGGCTTGGTCCTGCACCTCTTGTGAGTCACATTTATGTTCTCTGCAAATGTACCTGGCAATGTGTTTTCTCCCCCATCCCCTCACCTTTTTTTTTAATAATATGAAATATTGGGGGTAAAAATTATTTAAATTGCTTTAAACTCTTATTCCTGTTTTTTGACTAGTTCATATACCAGTGCATCATACAAGTTACACAGTTGGATAAATACTTTGCCAAAAGCTCCAAGCAGGTTTGAAGAGGCCTAGTATTGTCTGCAGTGCAAATGGTAATTCAAGCAAACAGAACCAAAGCTATTTTATTCATACTGCGGGAAAAACTTGTATAAGCCTAGAGTAGTTAATTTACTTGACGACCCAGAATCTAAGGCACTAATTGAAAGTCTTTATTCTTTAAGACAGTTGGCAGACAAGAACTAAATCTAAAAAGTAAAAGTATTAATTTTTCCTCTCTGTCTCTATACATAAGCTGTTGTTTAATTATTGAATACAGCATTCATACAGTGAACTCTATCAGAGAATATAAATAAATATGCACACAATTAGTGTGAAAAGAAACCTTTTCTGTTGTCTGCTTCCTTAAAATTATTAGTGTTTTATTGCACCAGAAGAAATATGTCTTGCAAATGTTATAACTCCTACATATTTTGAGCTTACATATTGCACTCTTTCAAGCAGTGAAAAGTACTCTTATGTAACTTCAGAAGTACAGTTAAAAGACAACATAATTTTTTCCCTTTAAGGGAGAGACAACAAAAAGCCCTTTATGTATTGTCACTTGCTGGGAGACTTGGGAGAATTAACAAAAAGAACTCGTACTTTATTCCTTGTCTGACAAAGCATCAGAGGATATATTAATTTTCTTTCCCATTATTAAAGGCTACCATGTTTCTGCCTATTAGAGCAAAACTATTCAGATGTAAAATCACGTACAAAACCTGTTTCACCTTCCTTAACCATGGTATTAATGGGCTCTTGGAATGCATTCAGGTATCCACTTGCTAAAAAGGTTGTAGTAGAGAAGGCAGTTCCCGCCCCTCTGTTGAGGTACTGTAAATGACCACAGGAAAGTCCTTCGCTGACTTTAGTGCTTCAACTTTCTTTCTGGACAATATTTAAAAATATATGGGTTCTTTTTAAATTTACAGGGGATAAATGGAGCTTACTTTGATGGCTTACAACTGAAAAATGAGAGTGATTCCCAGCTGAAATACCACTGTCACTCTTGATATAGAAAATTAATTTGTTCTGCTTGTTTTATGTTGGGGGATTTGGTGGTCTTGCCTCAGTTCTGCAGCAAACCATCACTCTTACATCTTGTTTTGCATAAGTCTGGCCTTCGCCCTTTCTGGGATCTGGGTAAGGTGCTCTGGCTGGAGATGACCCTGTCTGTTACCTCTCATATCTGTGATGACTTATTTCCTAGATACTCACCACTTTTGTTATTTGAGGTTTTCTATTTCTTTATAGGTTTGCACATCCCATCTTTTCTTCTGCCTCCAGCTTCTCCCATTATAAGTATTCTAGTTTGGAGTTTTCAATCAAAATCATTTGCAGGTTACCTATAATGATTCATTGTCACAACTGTTAAATTATACTTTGCACTATTAAATAACAGGATATGGCATCAATGAAACTGATGTCTGACACTGTTTCACTACAATCCCTTTCAGCATGGATGGTATTACTTAAAATTACTTTCAGCAATCTACTTAACGGAAAAAGATGACCAAACTTATTGTGACCTGCTCAAACTTGTGCCATGTAAACTGGAACCTAGAGTATTTATCTAGCCAAACAAGTCTGATTTTTTCAATGAGCTGCTCAGCTGAGATGCTCCTTTAGCATATCTGTTCCAACCAATTGAGAATATTATGTATTTTTTTTTCCATCAATATAAACAAGTATGTAAAAAAATTTACCCATGCTCCTTTTTTTTTTGTCACCAGGACATACTCCTTCATCTCCACGGAAGTTGTGTCCATGGCATATCACTAGCCTACAGTCTGTTATCACAGAATCTACAATTAACTGAATATAAAATTTTACTCTTTCATTTGCATTTTAAATCCACATATAGCCTGTAATATTTCATACATGTTTTCCCTAACATCTTAAAGATCACCACTCTGCTGTCTTAAAAAAAAAAGGTGACATAGTGAGGGGATCTTGTTCTGGAATTGGTAAGTGGAGTTGGGCACCTCCTGTCCCAACCTGTGCTAATGGCCTTACCTTTGCAGGTTCTGCTCTTCAGATATATTTTGGGGCAGAGCCCATGTATTGTTCAAGTCAGTCATCTGGAGTTTTTGTCTAATCATTATTTATCTGCCTGCCTTTCACTTTTGTTCACCACAGAAGCAAAAGTTTTCATGGCATTTGTTTCCTGTATGTTAAGTATTGCATCCATTTGTGATGCCGTTGCTAGAACCACCTTCAGGTCTTCCTGGATTTTGAGCTCTGACACCTTGCTCCCCTCAGGGCTGTGCTGGTTCTCAGTCCCACATGGAACTCCAAGGTGTTATCCACCCTCTGCAGATTTCTTCCTTGAGTGGACAGACTCAGTTGTCTCAGCATGTCAGCAGGTCAGCCGAGATTTTGGACTATTGAAAGACTGGGAATGAAGTTTTCATTCATAGTTTCAGCCACAACCCAATCCACTGTAGGAAAACAGAGTAAGTTCCTAAAAGCGCACATCTTAGGTTGAATATTCCCTTATAGTTCCACTTCTATGTGGTTAAAAGACGTCTCACTTATACATTTCAAATATATGTGTGGCACATTGCTGAAGTCTTTGTAATTGTCATGGGTTCAGCAGTAGCAGTCATTTTTTCTTTGTAGTTAACTTCTTATAAGGAAACAGTGTGTGATGTGCATGATGTGTTAAAGAGTTCATAATTGTTATAGGAAATGAGGTGATACTCTTAAGAGGTTGATTTTTTTTCATCACTGACACTGCAGATTCAGATGAAAGCTCTGTTTAAGTATCTTGCTGTTGTCTTTTGTACTGCTGGATATTCAGTTGCCCCAGAGCTTCCAACTGCCCCATTCTACCCACCAGATACTATTGTTGCCTTTTAGCTATTACCCAGCAATATTCACCCTATGTTCTGCACATCCCAGACTGAACTGTGCCTGCTTCCCTTGCTTGCAGCATCCTCCTCCCATACAGCTTTCTCTGGTGCCACTCAAAGATCACATCCCAGAACTACACCACTTCAGCTGATGCTTTGTGTTACAGGTATGACCTGTATCAGTGAGAATATTTGTACCAGCACTATGCCACGTGTTGGTGTAATCACTGGCAAGACAAAGTTGTCCCTATGCTAGGTCTTGTTTACCAAGAGAAATAAAACTGCATTTCACTGGTACTCTTCCTGAATATATCTTCCTGTATCATGGCAAAATTTGTCCTTTAGTACATTAAGCACCCCTATGTAAGCATAGCAAACAGAACAGTCAAAATGTAGTTTCTGCTATAATTAGGTTTTTAGGTGCAGTCATACTGGCTAGAATACCAGGGCAGAGCTCTGACTTTGATTGCTATGTTTGCAGAGGACACATTACATGCTATTACAGCTACTATTGGTAATGACTGACACAAAATTAGGAGTGCTTCCTTGGCATGTTATACCTAGTGGTATATATTAAATGTAGGGCTTTTATGGTACAGCATCTGTGAATAATGATGTCTGATGGGGATGTTTTGTTTGTTTTAATGATAAGCCAGTAAAATTTAAAAATAGCTTGTGCCTAAACTGCCTGATTTCTGTTTCTTGTCTATTAAAAGCACAGCACTGATGAGTTTAGTCATTCATGGGTAAATTAGATTTTTAAAGAAATCCTGAAAACAATAAGGAACACTATAGAAAATAATGTTGTTTATATCGCTACATTTAAAGCCTCCTTTTCTTCAATTACATTAATGGTGTGAGATCCAAAGCAATTGTTAAAAGGTCTTTTAAAGAAAACTAAAATCTTAAATATTTGAGTCAAAGAATGGTTTTGGTTTTGGTTTCTTTTTTTTTTAATACTGTTCACATTGAAGGAGATTATTACTGTACAGTTTACCTTCTTACAGATAGCAGAGAAAGGAATTAGAGCATTTCAGAACTTTAAAGTACCTCAGTGTTCTGAGGAGGTGAGATTTTTCTTCAGATTTGAGTTCTATTTTCAGTACCTTAACTGGCATTTTAATCTTCCTAGAATGGAGACCATTCACTTGTTACCAGATTTTTGTTTCAGACATTATTCTATAACTTTGTGAGGAAGCTTTGTGAGCTTTAATTGATAAATAGGAAAGGATGGCAACTTCAGAGCTTTTCCCTTGGAGTAGATTGCTCTGTCCTGTGATTCTGGAAATTAACAGTGGGTATGACAAGCACTCCCAACAAGAGAAACACTCAAGACTTCTTGATGCTAAGCCAGTGTTGTCAGGGCTCTGAGTACACCAACTGGATCTGCAACCTCTTTCCCTACTCCTAGGGGTTCTGCTGTCTGTACTCAAGGCCGGCTCGGGCATAGTGCTGCGCTGCAACCTCTAATCAGGGTGCTATGAAAACAGGTTGCAAGAAAGAGCTATGAGCTGACTCACCTCGGTCCTCTGCTGTGTTCAAGCTCAGGCCCTTGCCTGTGGACCTTGCCTGATCTATGCCATAGCTATGCTCGATCTTTGTCTGACCCTACTATGCTGCAGTTGTACCCAGTCTTGCACCCTGCTGGTCCTCACCTTTCCTTGCTGACTGAGCTTCCGAGCTGCAGCTCGGACCTGCCTGGTCCCTATCTTCTTGCATGGCAATCACTAACGCTGTCTAACTAACCCTGGCTGCCATCCCTAGGCCTGTCCTCCTCACCTGGCTGGGGTTCTGCCAGGATGTCCCATGCTCAAGCGAGGCCACTGCCCCTGCTGCCTCTCTGGCACCCATAGCTCCTGGCTCACCTGCCCTCTCTGCTCCCTGACATGCCTTGCTCAAGCAGGAGCCCCTCACTAAACAGCTTCCTTCCTTAGGGATGACCTAGGTTGAGGAGCTCTGCTAGTCCTGTGAAAGCAGAGCAAGGTGCCCTGGGAGGTAGGAGCCTGAGCTTTTTATAAATGCTCAAGCTAGATTGGGAATCTTGTTGAATTACTTGAGGAAAAGTTCAGTCAGCAGCTCTGGACAGCTGAATTTCTCATTTGCAAATCGTAATGCTGGAAAGAAACATCAAATATGAACAAGGTTTGGTCTTGTTTGATTTTGTTTTTTTCTTTACTGCCATTTTGATTTCCCAGAAAACACTGGCCACCAGACCCCAGGTTTTCCATCAAGAAAATAATAAAAAATAAAAAGAAAATAAATTTTAAGTATGACTACAAGTTTTTGTTTAATGGTTGGGTTTCATATACAAGCACACTTATGGCACTTAGGTAAGAAAATGATTTCAGCTTACATCCCCAAAACTAAAAGGAAAACAGTTTAAAGGGTTTCAATAGCAAGAGCTCAAGAACTTTATAAATATTGCTGAATTGAAGTTTGTAGCTTTCCAGTAAAGCATGAAGCATTCTTTCCCTGATCCCATAAATAGAAAATGAGGAAAGGGTCATTTACTCACATGACAAATAGCCTTTTATAATTAAGGTATTTGTTTCGGACTCAGTGTCATTTCATGATCATCTAACAAAGCTAAAACTGTGCTCTTGCCTAAATGGTGGCATTTCCCATTCCCTGTTATTGGACACATTTTTCTCATGTCCCTCCTGTTTATCCTCTCCATCACTTGTTTGGCTGCCTGGTGAACTAGCTGATGTTTTCAGCTGAACCAAACAAGGAATTAGCTGTCAGACAGATTACGTCCCCGATCTTGCTGTGAGACTGTGCAAAATCTCCTCCTTAGAAAATATATGTTACATTCCCAGTTTTGCTGCAGACTTCTTGTATGACCTTTATCAAATCCCTAAAGCTTTCTCTGTTTCCAGTCATAAAACTGAGATAATTATATTCCCTAGCCTTTTGGTATGTGAAGATTAATTTATTAATATGCATGACCTGTTCACATCCTACAGTGATGAAAGCCATGGAAGTTCACAGTTCAACTCTTTTATATGTTTGAGTTTTATCCATTCACAGCTACGGAGAGCTCATTCCTGATAAAAGCCTCAGAAATCCAGACACCTCCACAACATCTTAACAATATTAAACTGGAGTTCAAAACCAATGATAATCTTTAGTCCACTGTCATCTTCATGACTGTATCCTAAGTTCCTTCAAACCATCATAGCAGAAATTGTGATTCCTGCAGGTTCCAAAAGCCATTTGTTGCAAAAAAGCTGTTACCATATTTACACACCATGGATGGCTTGTGTGTGAATATTCTAAATGTATGCACAGTTCTGAATTTTAAATGTTTGAAATGTATAATCATTGGTGTACCATTATGATTTAGGTGATAAGCCACTGGCGCTTACGGTACTGGAATGAGCTAGTCATTTTTAAGCTGGTAATTTGCAAGTTTTGGCTGGTGTGGTAGCAATAGCAATTTAACTATAAAATGCATTCTCATGATCTCATCTGCAAAGCCGGATGGGGAGGATGTGAAGACTTAACTGTCTTAACAGCGGTTCCTACTGTGCAATACTAGCTGTGATATTGAGGAAAAAGCTGTATCGAGACAGGGGCTGCATCTGCTCTCCAGCTCTGCAGAGCAGTTCACATAGGCTCCATTATTATTTTAAGAGATGCCTTCAATATGCCTGTCAAGGCTTCTCACATTCAAAGTGGTTGAGACAAGTATGTGAGCATTTCCTGTATCTGTGGCCTGAAAAATAGGATGGTCAGGTAAGAAAATACATAAGAAAAAGCTTTGGTATTCACATGAAAGCAAACAGTACTTAATTCTGTTTCTAATACAAAGAGTCACTGAACACAGTGGCAAATATTGTGGCACTCACTGTGCTTACCAGAAAGGCAACGGAAGTTTCTATTGCAAGGACTAGTATCAGCTTGGGATATGGTATAGTAGAAATAATTAAAGGCCCATTTGACTCTATAACAAGCTCTAGTTTAATGGTTACTGGTTCAACAATTATTAATATCCAGAACACAAAATCTTCTTACCAGAGTTTAAGGAGTAAATATGCTGAGTAGAATAGCTTGCAAAGGTTTACAAGGAGCAGAAGGGGAGAAAAGGGACAAAGACATGAAGGCCTTTGACCTAGAAAAAAAATAAAAGCAGTTTATTTTGTAAGGTCACTATGCTGTGATACGCCATTAACTTCAGTAAGACTTTTGAATCAAAGTTTCTCCAGTGTATTAAGATGCTTTTAGTAATACGAATTGCCAAGAAGATTCTCCTGCCTTCTGTGCGAGCCTAAACTAACCTATGCTCCAAACTTTGATGAAAGCAAGCATCCTAGTGACAATAATAAGCATGCTACCTATTTAACTATGCATTCACTAGAAAAAAAAGGAGGTTAAAAGCACTTAGTCCACTCCCATTAGCACCTGCTGCTGTTTCATCAGCCTTTATATTTCATGATGTCATTTAAAGCACAACCATCCCTCACTGCTACCAAGTTAGAAGCTTTCAAACCTTATGTACACATAATTGCAGAGACCTGTGCTATACCACGTGATGATCATATCTGCAATATTTAGGTTATTTCTGGGAAGAGAGGATGGCTGCACTTCACTTGTTTCTCTGAGCTAGAAAGGATAGTAGAGAGAACAGTTCCTTCTCACTTTGGTTTAGTCTGTGCTAGGTTATATGGCTGCTCAGGTTACAACTGCTGCCTTTCTACTCAGAAAAAAAAGAGTAAAAGAGCGGGTAGGTGCTATGCATTGTGCATGCTACTGGTCTATGCACCATTGCATATGAATCCCAGTCCTCATGCTCATCTTTGACTTTATATAGGTATGTTTAAAGCTAATTAATTGGTCTGAAATGTTATTGTAAGCACCAATGTTATTCTTGCCTAAATCACTGAAACCTAGAAATAAAGTCTGAGATATTTTGCTCTAGACTTTTTGTTGTTGTTGCTATCTGCTGAGGGTACTGCTGGGGACCATCAAGAGGTCTGAGCATTGGATTAACTGTTCTCCCATGGTGGCCTCCAGAGTTTAAAATATAGCCAGTTTTGACTGTAGCCTGGCTTTGTAAATGCTTTTTTCACTTTGGTATCATCATTTGGTGACTGGACTCAGTGACACAATCTCTTTGAATCTTATGTCTTCAAGCACTAGGAAAGGCTAAACCATGTTTAGCCAGGACCACTCCGAACCATTTTTGATTCTCAGAATAATGATTTTGAGTCATAGAATCATAAAATATCAGGTTGGGAGGGATCTCAAAGATCATCTGGTTCAACCTTTCTAGGCAAGCATGACCTAGACATGATGTCACCTGAACAGCACCCTGTCTAGCTGAATCTTAAAAGTATCCAATACTGGGGAATCCACCATTTCCCAGGGGAGATTATTCCAGTAGTTGATTGTTCATATGATGAAAAATACTCCTCTTGTGCCCAGTCAGAATGCGGGTGATCAGGTTTGTCAAGCAGGATTTGCTCATGGTGAATCCATGCTGGCTTTTCCCAATCATGTCCTTGGTTTGACCCCAGGAAGATTTGCTCCATAATCTTCCCAGGCACTGACAACTTCCTGAATTCTCCTTTCAGCCCTTCTCATACATGGGGGTAGTCCTAGTTTTTTTCTGGAATTCTCCAAAAATTTCTAGAATCTCCAGATTGCCATTCTTTCTAGTGTCTGAAAAGTCTTGTGGAAGAACTATTGCCTGTAACGCTTTGAACAGAAGAGCCTTTACTGCCACAAGGCCCTTCTCCTATGTCTCCAGCAGAGGACCTACTTTTAGACAGCAGCTTGACCTACTGGCACGGACAAACTGCCTCAAGGTCTTGCTGTTGCTTTCTTCTCTATTTTACCTAACTTTGATGCTCTGATGTTCTTAACCTGCATGCGTAGAACATATGCCACAACTCCCACTGTTTATAAAATTGCTAACCTATAAATTTCTTCACGTAAAAGCTGTTCTTTTCAATTAAACTACACAGCGCAGGTACACTCTAGAAATTCCCAAATTTGTAGGATTAGTGGGACAAACTGGGACAATAATTGGTACAAAAATTACTATAATGGTATCAGATCTGAAGCAGCAGTTCAGCACTTTGTATAGTGATATGGCAGGAGCATCACAGAAATTCAAGGCTCAAGAACTAATCACTCCCTACCCCACTGCCACCACCTGTAACAGCTGAGTACAGATGGAGAAATTGGCTGGTTTCCATCAGTAGTGAGTAACCCATTTTTCTGTGCTGATTGATTTGGCCTGTGCTGTTGCTGTCTTACTCATATTTTTTCATGCTATTACTGGCAGAAAGCTCTTCTCTACCAACAAGTTTGTCTAGTCTTGGCATTAAGAATAGTAGTGAATGACAATTTAATACTTCCTTTTCAAAGTCTTGACCTTTAGCTTTGTGGCAGGCAACTCCTAATGCGTACACATGAAATTATTTTAATCGCCTAGCTTTTAAAACTGAGACTGAGCTAAATCATTTGTTTAGCACAAAAATGTGCAAGGTTTTTTTCTACTACTAGGAGCCTCTATAATGAGCTTATCTGTTGCTTGTGAGAAAATGGAAGTTCAGTGCACAAATGATTCCATATTTGCAAGTTGCTGATACACCTTTTGATGAAATGTTAAGCAGTCAGTGGTGGTGAGTTTATGCTTCATTCAGCTTTCTTAGAAACACAGAAAACCAGAATTAACTTGCTTTCCTTTTTGTAATAACCTTCTATTAACTGAAAGTCTTCACTGAATAAGCTACACAAAAATAGTTCAGTTGGTAAAAGAGGGGTATCCTAAACCAAACTAGGACTGACTGAACACTGTGTTGTGTTTCTTGTGATTTTAAATCACACTTCGTCATACTTCCTAACAATTTATGAGATTCTGTTCTGCTTTTAATCACTGCTGACTTTTGAAGCTTTCTTGCTCCTGTATTTTCATTATTAGTTCTAATTACCTTAAATCCCTGCTGTAGTAGTAGGATTTTAAAATGTATTGAAATATTTTCTTCCCACTCTTCCAGATTTCCATAAATCTTAAAATATAAAGCATTCAAAGTATGAGTGAGACTTTAGACTGCACAGCTATTTCCTGGTTTATTTCCTAGTAAGTAAAATCCTGCTGATATTATACAAACACTGACAGTACTACTGGGGAGGAAAAAAAATAACAAATACCTCTCCTAACAGCTGTTTCATCTAACTTTTTTACTTTCCTCTTTTCTTGTACAATGGAAAGCAGTAGGTAAGTTTAATAATTATGATTCTTGTCTTGAGTTTAAATCGCTTGGTTCTCTCTGGTGAGCCAAGGAGAGCATTTCTCAGCGTGCAGTCCCTCTCGGTGGTCTGAGCTAGGGCAGTATCAGCACTGAGGTGACATGGTGCGCCTCTGCGACGCTTCCTTGAACATTCTGCTCAGATCAAATGGCAATTTAACCGCTTTACAGAACCGCAGCCCTCATCATTGATGACAGCAAATGCTTTTCTTAAGTCCTCAAATTTAAATACAAGTCACCTCGCAGCAGGAGTGCTCGTGGCAGTAACGCTTGAGAGCTGTGTCCAGAGATACCCGTGTCCTTACGTTACCAGCCTAACAGGTAACTTCCCGGCATCCCCGCCATGCGATATGGCTTCCCTCCAGACTTTCCCTGGCCCCGCGCTCAGCACCGGCCGGTCCCAGAAGGGCTCCCGGGGGTTCTGCTGGCAGAGCTCGGCCCGCCGCCCCTCGCAAGACCCCGCAGCGCTTCCAGCCGCCGAGCCGCGGGGATGAGCGGGGAAGGACGACGGCTGGGGATGCGGCCGGCAGGCTACGAGCCGCAGGAGTCATCGGGACCCGCCGCCGGAGCGCTCGCGCTTCTCCCTCAGGTAGCGGCACATGAAGGGGGCCACCACCGCGGCACTGACACCAGCTGGGGGCCGCGGGGCCAGAGCATAGCTCTCCCTCTCCCCTCGGCTGCGCGGGTCGAGCGGCTGGGGCCGGCGGCGGCGCCCGCCTCTGCCTCCTCCCCCTCGGTGCCCTGCCTCCTCCCTCCGCCGGGCGGCCGGCTGCGCGGGGAGGCAGCGCGGCCGAAAGGTGTTGCTGGAAGGGAAGTTTGAAGAAGGTCGCTGGGTGCCTATGCGCTCCGGCATCATCATGGCGGAGCAGAACGAGTCACCGGTCCACGTCCAGCAGCCCCAGCCAGCGCCAGCTGCCCCGGCCGCCGGCTGGCCCATCTGCAGGGACGCCTACGAGCTGCAGGAGGTTATCGGTCAGTGGAGCGGGAGAGCGGGAGGAGCGGCGAGGGGTGCTGTGGGGCGGAGGCAGGGGATGCTGTGGCGGCCCGCTTCGCCGGCGCCGGGCCTACCGGCGTTCATCTTCCCGCAAGCTGGGCTCGCTCACTGCGGCGGACGCGCCCGGCACTGCAGTGGCGCCGCCGCCGGCTGCTGCAAACTTTATCCTCCCGGTAGCGGGCGGGCGGCGCTGCCCCGGGGGGCGGTGGCGCCTTCTAGAACCCGCCGCGCCCCGCTCGGTACGGCTCGATGGAGGGTGTCGGTGGTCCTGTTTTGTCCTGTGGTGTGTCGTCACCCGCCGCACCGGTGGTGTCTGATCCCTGACTTGCTGGTTTGCAGTGGGACCCCGGCAACTCCGCTGTCTGTGCTTTGTGTGTGTGCATGCATCGGTCTGTGGATGCACGCGTGTGCATGCATCCGGTCAGATTACTCTGCATTTTTCCCGTGGCTTTTTGGGGGAGGTGGATCTCACCCCTATGTCTGCTGCTATCGTGGTGGCTTCCTTTTAATTTTATTTTTCATGTGTGTGTATATATATATGAGAACCCTTTTTTTCCTCACTGTTTAATCTAATGCCTCTTGGCCCATCTGCCTGGGCCCAGTGGTGGCAGATCAGGCAGCGAGGGGTTTCAGCTTCCTTCCACCCCAGCCAACCTGCTTTTGCCCCAGATGAGGTTTAGCCTGTCGGCCATCCCCAAGTCCTTGCAGGCAGGGTGTTTTCTGGTAGCGTGCTTCAGTGCTTTGCTCATATGTCCAACTAATGCATCAGATGTGTTCAGCCTCTGTCCCCTTCATTTGGATTGAGGTTTACAGTGTGCAAAGATGACTGTTGTTAACAGTATGTGTGATGGAAAGTTTTTCGTATCCTGACCTCGGTGTTGCTTGTTGCTAATGAACTTGTTTGGGAAAACTTGCTTTTGTTTGTATGTAACATTTTACATCTCTAGCAAATCCTGCAAATGCCAAAGGCCATCTCTAAGACTGATTGCTATTCCTTATGAATGAGGCTACTTAAATGAAAAAAATCAAAGAGTCTTGTCTGCTGATGCTGTTGGTTATTCTCAGTGTTGCGCACCAATTGCTTGTTGTTGTTAGGCAGATGACAGCCAGAACTACATGTTACTGATGATCTGGATTGATAGTTGTGTGTACTCAGCTGTGTCATTAAGCTTTTTATTTTCCACAGGCAGAAACAAAATAGTTGAGAAAAGTACTTCTTCCTTAAAATGGGATGGCTTTCTGTGAACCCAGGTGGTGCCTTTGTATTTCTGTTTGAACTTGATAGACTCTGAAAAGGGACTAAAGAGGAATGAGGGTTCAGGTGTTCACCTTCTTGAAGGTGGCTGGCTTGTACCAAGATTGGTGCTCAGTGTTGAGCGAGTGCTGCCAGCCGGGGCACTGCATGGGCATGGGTTTTTCAGCCAGAGAACTTTGTTTTACTCGGTTTAGAGAATGGATCTAAATTATCCAAGTGGAAGTGATTCTGCTAGCATAAGATACATCTTTGCTGAGAAGTAAATCCTTCTTCTAAGGTAAAAAAGGTCTCAAAGGTGTTGGATTAATCCTTGTCTAGGGCATGACATGAGTCATAGGAGTTACTTAAATAGTAGTTATTTTCTGTTGCAGTACCTGTAGAAGGCCTGGGTGAGAGTGTAGTTTAGAAAATCCTTCCCACTTTCTTTCCACTTAAAAGCTTGCATCTTTTGGTAAGTAAAATGTATTTCTCAATTTTTGTGTATCAGTATACATCCATTGTACAGGTGGATGTGAAATTGGCATAGCAAATACCTATCTGCAGTGAAACTTTATTTCTAGTTACCTGCTGGTGCTGTTAAATGTTGATGTTATTTCTTTAACTAAAGTAAATGCCTAGTGAGGTCATGTTATATTGAACCAGATCCTTGGACATAGCTAACTTGGCAGACTTCAGTTGAACTTTCACTAAGCTTAGGTTGTTTATAGGACTTTCAAACTCCCTGAGATTTGTTTTGTGACTTCTGACCATCTGACTTACAAATCTTGTGCTTAGTCAGTTACATCTTTTTTCATTAACACCTTGTATTTGTTGTCTTATAGGAGACCCATTATGAGATTATATTTCGTCTCAGTACTATTAAAAATAGTGAAATCCAAAAACCAAAACCAACCCCACTTCCTCCCTTGTAAATTCTATGCATTTGACCAAATGTGGGTATAATGTTGGATGTGTTGGGTGAATTTTGTTGTTGTTAATGAAACTAGTGAGGGACTTCTAGAGCATCTTTTTTTATACTTAGGGAAGGGAGAATAATACAGACTGAACTTGGTTCACCATCAGTTTATATCCCTCTGCACTGGCCACCTCAGGGTTAATTGCATTGTGAACATGAGTAGTTATCACTTGCTGAAATAGAGCCATTCACCTCAGGAAAGCACTACATACCTCTCCCTGGGTAGTGTCTTCAGGGATGAGTTCAGTTACAACAGCCCTTTGCCAATTAAATGAGAAAAATAACATATTGAAGCACCTTTACGGGCTTTGCAGAAGGAAAGGTACGCAGGGTTAGGTACACCAGGGTAGTTTATCATGCTTCCCAACAGCATAGGCTTTATATTGTATGGTAACTAGAACACATAAACAGGATTACTTCAATGGCCCATTTTAGGGGTAATTTAAAAGTTTTGGTGTTGATCAGAAAGTCAGAGTTTGTTGATCTTTGGGCTGTCTCCATCCTGTGGATTTAGCAGGTTGGAGAAGTTCTGGTTTTTTTCTCTGTGAGAATTGTGAACTTTTCTTACTGTTCATCTGTGTCAGCCAAATGCTATTTTGAAACCCAAGGCCGCATGATACATGTTTCAAATAATACAGCTTTTTTGCCTTTTCTGTCTGTTGCTTCCTCTGTGGTGTTTGAGACATTCAGGTGTCTGTTAGCTGCCTTTAAGGAATGTTTTGCCTGAGATGTTATTCCAGCTTTGTTTTATTTTTGAGGTGGCTAGCCAGGTCTTTATAAACTCTTGGTATGTGCTTTCATGATCAATTTAATCTGCTCTAACAGGCAGCTGTTGAAAGGATCACATAATCTGACAGAGAACTAGTTCTTGTGCGGGGTCAGTTTCCTGTTGGATCAGGTTACCTATTTGACTTGCTGCATGATTGAGAGATGTGATGTGAGGAAGAGGCTCTTCCTGTTAATTCCTATATACAAATATTTTCTGGAGTAGAAAGAAACCATTCTGATTGCTGTCTGTAAACGTGTAGGGCAAAGAGTTAAGAAGAAATCCTTACATTAGTTCAGATTGATACAGGCTGTCCATACACCAACCCATTTGGGAGTTAGAAGGAGTTTCGTAACTGTTAGAACAGGAGGATCCAAAGGAACCGTCTGCTAGGAGTTACTGTAATTGCGCTTAAGGGAGAGACAGGTTTAATTTAGTGAAGACCTGGGAGATCTCTTTCTGTGATTTTAATGCATCAAATTAAAATGTGCAGTGAATGATAATGAATGTGCTTTGTTTATTTTTTTAATAAGCTGGAGATAACTTAGCTTAAAAAAACCTAATAAAAGCAATATTGTGAGATATTTTCTCATTCAGGCTGGGTTTGTAACCAAGTATTCTGAATAAAATAACTGATACAGATTTTTCTGAATTTGTCACTTACATATGTGAGGTTTTCTTCTCCTCAGAAACAATATCAATCTTCGCAGAACAAATGCTTAATCAGTAATCAATGTAAAAACCTGAAAACTGGATAATGTTAGATTATATTTGTACCTTTCAAATTGTAATGAGCCCTAAATCATATGGATGAGATAAAGCAGCATTATTTTGTTTGTATTTTTTTTTTTTTTTTTTGTTTTAAAAAAGGTTTCTTAAATGGATATGAAAAAATGACTTTGTCTTGTCTTTGGAAAGCTACGTTGGAGTTGATGTTCTTCTGCTGGATGTAACTTACTGTTTGTCAGCCTGCGTTGATAATTATGGAAGGAAGATTCTGTTCTGGAGAAGTAGTGGGTTATCTCATGATTAGGCTGGATGCTAGCTTTCATTATACTATTTTCTCTCTTGCTGCAACTGATGTAAAAAATTAATTTGGCTAGTAAACAGCCCGAACTGGTTGGAAAATAGATGGTTAATTCTACATGATGGATTATCTTTATTGGCAGAAACTCATTAAAAAAGAAACCTTAGTTGAACTGAGGTTTTCGTCTAGTTTTGCCTTTCTAAATTTGAGCTAAAAAATGCTTTGTCGTTTGTTGCCTCATAAGGCTTAGTGTAGCACAGTCAAATGTGTTGGGATTTCGAGTAGACAAGAACCTGAATAAATAAAAATAGAAATTAAGTGTAATTTGCTTTGGGTTTCCCACAATTGCAAGTAACCAGCAAATAAAGCTTGTTTTAAAGTTAATTTGGTAACTGGAAGGGTAAAGGAGTACATAACCAACACTACTATGTTATGCTATGTAATAATAATTTACAGAAAGTATGCTATGCTTTCCTGTTCCTGGAACCTGCCAACCTCCTTTATGCTTGGCCCACCTGTCCCTATGCTTGCTTTCTCTGTCCATCTAAGTTTTTTCCACAGATAAGGTCAAAAGCCTTTGATACCTGGAAAGTCCTGGCTCCATAGGAGTTTCTTCAGTGCTAGAAGAGGAGCGGTTCTGCCAGTGACCATGTGGAAAGGAATTGCGTGATCTTGATTCTCACTAAGCCTTAAAACAGCAAGACTTCGCATCTTCGAATTGGAACCGCTGCTTGATAGCAGGGGCCAAGTTCAGACCTGTGAGAGCAGTTTTAGGTTGGGTGATCTGTTGCTTCAGAAGAACATTAGAACTGTTTTACTTTTTAATTTTTCTTCAGTGAAGAATCACTTTCCCTTAAGTCAGAGACACGTTGTTTTTTTCCAGAATCTGTTTGTCAAATTGAGACAAAACCACATTTGTTTTGGTTGGCTTGAGGGGAAAAAAGTGAGCTCTCCTTGCAAAGGAGATGTAGGTGGCTCATATAGTGGCTACATGTGTAGGCCATATTTCGTTTTTATGTGACACTTTTGGTTCTCTCTCTCTTCCCCTTTCCCCCTTTCCAAAATAATTCAGAACTATAAGGCAGTGGTAGTAGAAGCTGGTTTTATTTCCAGGAATAATAGCAATTCCTAGCACTTGAAGAATGTACCTTAAAAATCAAGTCAAGATACTTACTCTTGTTAACTTCTTGGGTTTGCGGAAGTCACTGGGATAGTACTGAGCAGGAGAGGAGCAATCTACTTGTGGAACATGGAATGTAAGTCTGTCACTAGGAAATGTATTCATGCCTGAAATGAAAAGCGAGGTTTTCCCCTCCTCTCCCCTCATCCCAAGAAATCACACTTGACAGAAGTTGATTGTGCTTACCTTGTGTGAATAAGTAATTAGCTTTTTTTAATGAGTGGATTTTTACTTATTTCTTCCTTTTGCATCACAGCCTTGCTGGTAGGATGAAATACCGACAGATCTGCTAGATTTCACTGTTTCTTGCTAAGTTTGAAGGTCTTTAGGTGTGCAAAAAGATCACATGGTTGAAGCTTATGGGTGTAAGAACGTTATCATCCAGGAGTGGCAGAATGAAGCAATGCTGGTATGAAATCCTCAAAAGAAAAATTTGCTTTAAAAAATTTTTTTCCCCCCTTCTTACCAGTCTGTATATGTGCAGTACTGGGTTCTGTGTAGTTATGGGATCAACTTTGTAACTGAAGCAACCAGTACATGTTGAGTGCTTATCTCTTGCCTTCTTTAGTGGGGTTTGGCTGCTGTTTTCCCTTGCCTACTTCAGGGTTGTGTGGTGGCGATGCAGCTCTTCCTTCTCTCTGCCTCCTGCGTTTCCTGCAGAGTGCCTCTTGCTGAAGGCCATGCTGTGGTGTTTAACCTGTGCCTGGAGCACTAGGTGCACTAGACTAAAAAGATGCAGAAAAAACCACCGCTGCCTTGCACTGGGACAGAAAATTGAGACAAAAAAAGAGAGAATATACAGGGAGAAACAAGCAATCATGTGGTACCCAACAGTGCAGGAGGAACCTAAATTTTCCTGAAACTGCTGTCAAGTCAGTTACTTAATGAGAGTTGGCTGCCTTTCAGGAGAGATAGGTAGTTGGGGGATGTCAGTAAAGGGGGAAGAAGCTTAATCTTCATGAAGAAGCGTGCATCCTCCTGGGAATTTAGGTAGACTTCAGCTGACTGGTGACTGTTTTGTAGAAGGTTTTCAAGGGCAGTGGTGAGATGCTGATAAAGCTGATGAAAGTGGTGGGATTTTAAGAGTCCCTCTGACCAATTCCCAGGTGTGATTTTCCTGGATTGCTGTTTGTGACAGTCCTGCTGCTTGTTCCCTAGGTAAGCTCAGTGAAAAATTTGGCAGTGTTTTTCATTTGTTAGCTGAAGTATTGTGTCATTGGTGGAGTTAATATTTCTGATCCTTTTACCCTTTTCCACTATCTGACTAGTCATGTCAGTTTACCCAGCAGTTTGGTGGAACTCCAGTATAAGTTAGCTGTCTCTCTATTAATCCTTTGTCTTTACGATTAACAGTTTGTGAATTATTTCATCAGCCTAATTATTCCTGTGGATGTCTAATGGCCTCTGAGGTATTCTGGTTAGTAGTGAAATAGAGGTGAAACTTGAGGATGTCCTGTAAGGCTGACGTAATGATGATGCAACATAGCTTTTAAGCTGAGCAATGCTAACACATTAAAGAGAAATGAGGGCAAGAAGCAGACTGAAAATTGGAAGCTTTTCCTTGTTCCTAGTCAGGCTGTCAGAAGTAGTGCAAACTTAAAGATCTTAGAGGTCAAGATCAATTTTGAATGTCTGAGGGTTTTCTTAATAGGAACAAATAATTATTACAGATGTTACCAGACTGTGCCAAGTATACCTGCTGCAGGGAGGTGGTACAAAAATACTTAATTTAACAGACCAGAAAAATATTGTGTATTTACGTGTTGGTTTCTGTCCAGTATGAGTAATATGGGCAAAAATCATCACAAAAGGATCACGATTCAGTTATAAAGTTGCTTTTCTGTTCTCATTTCTTTGCTTTGAAGAAATTTTATTACACAGACTGGACTTAAACTTACAGTTTATTCCTGTTAATATCTTGTGTTTCCAGCCTCTGAACCACTTCAGGCTAATATTAGGAACTTCATTAGAATTTGATTAGAATCACCTGCTGAAAACTTAATGATATCATAGCACTTTTATTGTTCCAGCTCTTCCATTGTTTCATGACAAGGAGGATGAGAAATGGGTGAGTTTTTTGCTTCTAGTGTGTGGCCACAATAGACTCAAATTCTAGCAGGCATGTTCTGTTGGGGTAAACTTGCTGAAGATGCTTTGTAGCTCAACACTGCAGTATTAATTAGAGATCGTCATGACAGTGTGGTAGCAATACTGCCTTTGTTTTCATAGATTGCTGTTCTTCATTCTCAGAAAGAATGATGCACTATGTGGTGACATCCGGAAGACATGGAAAATATTGCATTCATGGTATTAGAATTGTTCGGAGTGTTTACTTTCAAACTAAATGAGAAACAGTAAAATATGCTGACTAAATCAACACCAGCATTTGCTTATAGTGCTACTTCAGAAAAGAACAGTAATTTTCTTTTAACAGCTTTTTTTCTGGGCAGGAAATCTGGTTCAGTGTAGCAAATCTGCAGTATATCCTGCTTGCATAAGGTAGAGTTAAGCACAACTTAACTCCCAGGCACAGCTACAGGTTGAGCAGAGAAGAGATTCAGAGCAGCCCTGTGGAGAAGGACTTGGGGGTGTTGGTCAATGAGAAAATGCGCATGAGCCGGCTTCAGTGTGCGCTCACAGCCTAGAAACCAACCATATCCTGGGCTGCATCAAAAGAAGCGTGACCAGCAGGTCGAAGGAGGTGATCCTGCCCCTCTACTCTGCT
>WYDI02005110.1:0-10766 GCA_009867235.2 Psittacus erithacus | reverse complement strand
GAAAGGAAAGGAAAGGAAAGGAAAGGAAAGGAAAGGAAAGGAAAGGAAAGGAAAGGAAAGGAAAGGAAAGGAAAGAGGAAAGGAAAGGAAAGAGGAAAGCAAAGAAGGAAAGGAGAAAGGAAAGCAAAGAAGGAAAGGAGAAAGGAAAGCAAAGAAGGAAAGGAGAAAGGAAAGAAAAAGAAAGTGCAATTGCTAATCCCAGTTTTGCCTTCACTTATTCCAGCATTACATTGACAAGAGGCTGACTGGTGTTACTTTGTACTCAGGAATATTGTTTAAGCATAAAATCAGGAGTGAAGTCTGAATCATGTCTTTCTTTCATGCTCTGCCATAGTTTCAGTTTGTTTTGTTGTGAAAAGACTCTTTAAGTCACTGAGGAAGCACAAGTATCCGTTTTTTACTCAAAAAAAACACATGGTTTTTGAGACACAGAAACCTATGCACAACCAAGAGATTTGTGACTGGCCAAGGTAACCTGAATTCAGCCCATCTAGAAGCTGTTCTTTGTGTCATGTTTCAACACAGTGACTCATCCACTTTGTGGTGAGCTGTTCTGGTCCAGAACATCTTCTCTCTTTTTGGTTTACTCCCTCTACCACACATACATGGTTCTCATAAAGGACTGTTCAGAGTAAACAAAACTTATTCAAGTTACTATTGTTTCGCTCTGAACTTTTTGGGGAAGAAGATAATTCCTGGTGCATGGGTGGAAAATAAACAACTTTGGGGCTTTCCTGGCACTTGGGGCTTTAGGATGTTTTCTGGTAACATTATGCAGAGAGGTGAGGGGCTTCTGTATTGTGAGGCAGAACAAAGATAACAATAATGAAGGCATGAAATTAGCTTGGCAGTATGAACTCTGTGATCCTGTGTAAGGTTTTCAGAGGATGAATTAAATTGTTGCCAAAGTCAGTATGGATGTAAGGATTGAGTTGCGTAACAGTGAGGAAAACGAAGTGAATCCTAAAGATACAGAAGATAATGGCTTAAAGAATTTTCTGTACTTAGGGGATTGCTCATTCATCTGAAAAAGTGTAGAGAGAATTATGACAATTACCTAGGAAATAAAATATGTGTATATACAGTGAGGGCGAGAATCTAAACTGATGTCAGGGAAATCACAGCAGAAGAATAAGTGATGATTAGAGCCTCTCTTATTCTGCAGACCTGCCAATACTGCATCTTCCAAAAGCACAGTGATAATTTGCGCCATTGAAGAATATAAAGGACCAGATTTCTTCTGTGTATAATGCCAGGAAGGGTCAAACAAGACGAGGTACTAACGCTTTCCTGAATGGTTTAGTCTCTCTAATTCTGTACATAAAATGTCTGTGGTATTTAATCAGAGCACAGGATCAAGCTTATTATGTCTCATTTTATTTATGGCAAATTTCAGTAATGCTATTCAAACAGTAGTCTTCAAGCCTGATTTTTTGTGCACAGTGAAAAGAAACAGCCATTTGCCCAGAATGTTCTTTTGTTCAATAGGAGTCTGATTTTTGGAGATACAGTCTGTCAAAGGTGACAAACACTGAGCACCTTCCAAAAGCTGACCTTCCCCACCTTTCAAACCTCTGCCATCCACCTTTTTACACGTCTTCAGATGAAAATGTAAAGAAGTGCTTGAAAAGCTTTACAAG
The DNA here is from genome assembly GCA_009867235.2 of Psittacus erithacus. Classification (NCBI taxonomy): domain Eukaryota; kingdom Metazoa; phylum Chordata; class Aves; order Psittaciformes; family Psittacidae; genus Psittacus; species Psittacus erithacus. Next base: position 9,126 of record WYDI02005110.1, on the reverse strand, counting down.
AAGAGCTTAGGCACCTGATTCCCACAGAAACACATTTGATGTTGAGTGCCACTCCCCTTTTGCATTTGCCCACTTTATCCTTCCTAAAGAGATTATAATGAGTGATTTTAATATTCCAATCATGCAAATCTTCCCCCAAGATTTCAATAATGCCAACAAGGTCTAATGTGTACTCATAAATGAGCTATTCCAATTCTTGTTTATTACTCAGACTCCCAGCATTAGAGTATAGGCAATTAAAGAATTTTTTCTCTTCATATCCCTTGGTGCCTTGATTAATTTTGTTCTTGACATCTTAATTTCATGCTAAATGAATGCTCATTTGTTCCTCCCTTTCTGCTTTCCCTTCTTCTGAGTTTAACACTCTCTTGACTAACTCAGTTTGACACCTTGAAGACTTCCCTGTGAAAATGGAGACTGTTGATACTCAGTGTCTTTACCTGCTCACCAAAGTAGGTCATTGCATTTCTTATAGCCACAAATATCTGCCTTACTCCACTTAAATCTAGCAGGGCTTCTTTTCCAGAAGTTTTTGTCTTGCTCTGCTTGTTGGAAAAAGGACTTGTGGACAGAAGAGCCATCCGCAGCCTCTTGGAGTTCCTCACCCAATTTCTCATCTAGATCGTAAAAAGTGCGTACCACCAACAGTGGGAACCTTGGGCACCATGTGCCCATTCACCCTTGCAGTAATTCATCATGGTGGGCTTGGGAAGGAGATAGCAAATAACTTCCTTGTCTCTGGGAAATTTAATTTCATTCTGTGCCCAATGTCTTTGCCAGTTGATGGGATTTGTGTGATCAAATGTAGACACATCAGGGGGAAATATCTCCATCTCTGCTTTTATAGTCAGAAGAGAGAAATAAGGCTTTCTAAGGATAAATTAATCTGAATTAAGGTAAATGAATCATATCTGAAAAATGCCCATTGCTTTCTATGGGCTAAGATGAATACTTCAGCTGTAGTTTTCTGCAATTGAAACCTATAAAGCACTCCTGGTGTCATTTCTACCCCATGACACGTACTGCAAACAGTATTTCAGCCTTTGTGGTTTCATATGGGGATCTATGCTCTGAGATGTGTTCAGGTTTGTGTATGTGCATTCAGAGAGTTATGTTAGGCACCATACAGAAACACAAAGGCAGCCTATTCTCTAGGGGAACAGTAACAGAAATGAAATCTTCTATTCCTATCCTTTTCCTGGTGTGGCATAATGCAGAATAACTTTAAAAGCATTCTAAACCTTTCTTCTAGCTTTGCAGGTCGTGACTGTTTCTCTGTCTGAGCATTTGAGAGATTGAAAGACTGAAGATACATCATACACAAAGCATGCTATGTTAAAAATAGACCATATTCCACCACTGGCATGCAACTGCCACGTGCATGAACTTGTGACAAACAGGCTCATGCTCTTAGAGCATCTCCAAGACAGGCTTCTGGTTCTACTGGTAGAAACCTGCTGTGGGATGTAGCTGTTGTCACTGAATAACCATATAATATATATAAAATATATATATAATATAATAACATATATAATAATAACCATTTGTGCTGCTGGGATGGTGCAATGACCAACATACACAGAGGAGCACTCCCAGAAGCTCCATGGGGAAGAGCATCAGTGTGGGACATGCTCTTAGTGCTGCCTGCCTGCCCTATGTTATTAGCTCGAATGTGGAAAGAGCCAGCTTAAGCGACTAGTTTGTGTGTGTGGCAGAGGAGATATATGTAACACGCTGGAGTCCTGTTGAAATGCGTGCTTCTGGGATTGCTGCAGCAGATTAAGTTGCCATCCTGAAGCTGTGATTTACTTTGACCTGACTTAATTTGTGCAGGTGCTGATTAGAAGCGCCTGCAAAGTCTGCAGCCATAGCTCAGCTGAAGGGACAGCCAGATCGCCCTACATCTGTGGTTCCTTGGAAACAACTCCTCTTTCCATTTGGATGTTTTCTTTAAGATGGGATTTAATGATTTTTTCCCAGTTTTCTTGTCTGGGGCAAAGCAGATCTCTCTGGAACCGTCTCGGAGAAATACAGCTGGTAGAAACAGACGTTATAAACTGTTTCAGCTCAAATTCAAAGGCAAATACAAACATGATAATTTGTTTCTTGGCCTTAAGCTTTTCTATTTTATGTTAGTTTAATACTCAAACTTCTACAGGTGAAGCTCAAACTGGAATCTGACCTATTTGCTCCAAGGAGCACAGACTTGCAGATAAATCTCTGGAGACTTGAGCCTAGCTCAGCTCATGCTTTTTGTAGCTCATCTTTCTGGCTTTAGAATATGTTAGAGTTTGTTTCAATGAGGTGGGATTCACCTCACCTAGCTTTCAATGTGGGATTTAGGTTGCAGATTAAGATCTCTAAATTTCAGTGTGTCCATCTATGTGTTTCTGTGCAAGTTGTGACTCTAAACTCAAAAGACAGTCAACGTAACGTGTGATGGCATGAAGCTGTCTTAGCATGGAGTCTAGTGCCAGTTTTGGTGTTTTGGGGTGTCCTCCTTACCACCAGCAACATTCTAAGAGTGCAAGTATCTCCCCTAAATCGCAGTTGTATCTCACGCAGGCACCCCTGATTCCCCATAGCATTTCAGGTGACACTGCATATCCATCCAGTGGTTAAACTGAGATTATCAGGAAAACAGCTCTTTTGCTAGCTCTTTTCTTGCAAAAAGGGCAGCGATACTCTTTTCCTGTGCTCCTCTTGCCTGTGTGAACCTCATTAGAGCACTGACGCTCCCAAAGTACTCAGACCTCAGTCAGGGTCTGATCCTGACTGGATCTATAAAGCATGCAGTTATTAGCAGATCCTATTATATCTGCATCTGTGTTCATGAAGGAAAAAGCTCCTGGGACCATGCACACAGCAGAACTGTAACAGCTGAAGAAAGATTACAATAAACACACAGGAAAATCAATATGGACAAGGGGAACACTTGAGCCTTGCCTAAACTGGTTCCTCCGCCTTCAGAAGTTAGAGATGCTTTGGCAGTGTAACACTGGAAACCACAAGACTGAACCCTGGAAAACTCTTTTTAAAGCAATTAAGTCAAACTGTGCTACATGGTGTTAATTTAGAATTTCAATTAGTGCATACAATTTGCTGTCAGCTCAAGCCATTTTCACGAACCAAAGCTGCTACTTGCTTGACTGTTTGCTTGAACAGTATGAAGATGGAAGCAATTTGTTAACATAATCTGATTTAATGTGATGACTAATGACTTTCAGAAGGAAGTATGGATCGGGTTTGTCAGGCTGATTATATCTGAAGCATGACTGAGAAGGAGACTGGCCATTTCAGCTGCCTTGATCAATGAATACTCCCAGGGACCGAGCTGGTCCTTAGCATTTCCAGGGTAAATTCAACATAACAGCCTTCCAATATCTGAAGGGGGCTACAAGGATGCTAGAGACGGACTCTTCGTCAGAGACTGTAGCAATAGGACAAGGGGGAATGGATTTAAACTGTAACAGGGGAAGTTCAGGTTAAATATAAGGAAGAAGCTCTTCACTGTGAGGGTGGTGAGGCACTGGCACAGGTTGTTCAAAGAAGGGGTAAGTGCTCCATCCCTGGCAGGTTGGACAGAGTCTTGGGTGACATGGTCTAGTGTGAGGCATCCCTGCCCATGGCAAGGGGTTGGAACTGGATGATCTCAAAGTCCTTTCCAACCCAAACCATTCTATGATTCTATGATTAGCTAAGGGCAGAATGGGTATGTTTACTTGTCCAAGGTCAGTTTGAGTTCCCCCTTCCCAGGGGTGAGTCCTGTTCCTATTTGTATGATGCAGTGATGGCCGCACAACTCCCTCATTCAAATGGAGACTGCATTCCCCCAAGCCCACCCTATCACTTGTTTTGGTATACCCCCTGGCTATGGACACCCTGCACCCAATTTATCTCGTTTTACCCTCCTAGGAGAACCGCTGACTTTGCAAATTAATGCAAGAGACTGGGGCTTTTCAGTTGCGGGGTTTCGTTTTGGTTCAGCTTTGCAGGATTGTCATTACAACAGTGGCTCTTGTCTCAGTTACTGTTGATGGCTAACCCTGCATCCTGCAGTGCAAAAAGAGAAGCTTGTGTGTGGTGTCCAGAAGGTCACATACCCTTCTCTGCTCCCTCCCTTGACCAGCAGCTTTACCATGATTCATGTCAATATTGACATTTACCAGGGACTTGCATTAGTGCTTTCAACCCCGTTGAAAAGGCTTCATGAGTTTCTTCTGGGTTTGCCCAGACTTTTTCCTAGCTCTTTTCTTTAACACAGCTTTTCTCTGAAAAAAGGGGAAACCTTTTGTAAAGGCTTTTGTTTTTCCTAGAAATGTTAACTCCCTGCACAGATATTCTGGGAACTTTTTGCTGTTCTTTTTGCTTCATGACACAAGAAACTGTAAGTGGAACATTATCTCTTCGAGGCAGCAAGTCATTGCGCTTGCTTCTAAAAGCTGATCTTGTTTTGTTTGATGTACAAGCTGCTTTATTCTGTCAGCAGTGCGCTGCAATACGCTTGCTCTAGCTCAGCTGCGCTTGCTTTCCTTCCTTTTAATGCCACTTCTCAGGCTGTCCTCCCCATGAACAAACCTATCAGCATCTGGCCAGTTCATAATGACTTGTTATGAAATAAAAATTAATCAAGCACTGAGATTATTGCACAGTATTTCCCAGGACTTATTATCAAGAGTGACTGAGCAGACATCTTGTTTCATGGGAGTAGATTGCACTTGGGTTGAAATTAACTTACAACAGCTGCTTTATTACTGTGATGTATTATTATTTATGTAGGATGAAAGATGTGAATAGCACTTGAGCACAACAGATCTGTGCACAGAGGAGTCTACAGTCTAACAGAGAGGCAAGGCTGGAGCAGATGACAATAGAAAAGGGAATGGGAGATGCGTGTTGCTGCAATTCAGCCCATAAACTTTAGCAGAGACTTTGTTTCTCTTAGCCTCTTGTTCCCTATTTAAGGAATAGTTATAAACAGCATTATCAAGTAGGTGAAGAATCCAGAGCTTTGTCTTTAATACCATTTAAGCGTTTTCTTGTTTGGCTCTCTCCCTGTGGGCCCATTACTCAGATATGGACAAGTTTCGCTCAGTTGAGGAGCCAAAGAAAGCAGATAAAGAGGCAAAGAGGGATTTATTTCAGAGAAACAGCAAGTGTATTTTCACCTCAGAGACACAATGATTTAGTGCAGGAGTGGATATTAAGCATCTTAAAATAAAGTGCAGTTTTATGGTGATCTTTGGTCTGAAATCACATTGCTCAACTTCTAGTACAATCCTGCAAGATAACAGACGGTGTTAAGAAAGTAACTGGAAAAGAAGTAAGGTAGAAAAACACACATCTTTTAAAACATAACTAAGAGCAAACTAACCTGCAAAGGGAGAATGCAACCAATAAATACACAGTCACATCTTTGTCAGTTGTAACTGAAAAGGACATGTGGTGACCCTGCCTAGAAGGATGTACATGACATTTGGTTTGCTGCTTTCCTAAAGCACATGCAGGTCTTTGACTAAAAGGGTTGAAACACACTGTGATAAGGTACCAAACTCTTCTGTTTGCTGGAGGGGGAATATGTGTGTGTACTACTACTTGTTATTGATGGAAAAAGTGGTAGGGTAGGAAGAGAGTGACATTTGGGTTGCAATGTGTCTGAGTACCAGAGTCTCGTAGAATTTGGCAGCAAAGTTGTAAACCCTGAATAGGGAAAGGCTGGATTCCTAAAGTGATTCAGACAAGGATGGATTTGTGTGGAATAGATCCTCTTAATTCCCACAGTACATTAAATATCCTTTTCACTTGTGATAAAACCCTTCCAGATCCTCTCACTCACTGCCTCATACCCCAATATATTCACCTTAGCCTGCTGTCAGTTTGAATGCAAACTGTACCTCAATGCTTTCATTTTTCAGAATGCATTTCATGGTGTCTTTTACCCAAAGAAACACCAAGGGATCTGCTATCAGCTACACCTTGTCTTTTCTCAGCAGAGCTTTAGCTCTTAAGAACACTTTAAACCTGCCAGGGACAAAATGAGATATGAAGAACCAATCTGAGTTACAGTGTGTGAGGTGGTTTCCCAGCAACAGGAGTATTTAAAAGCGACATAAATTAACATACCTTAAAAAAGGCAGCAGCAACAGCCACTGATTTTTATGGTGTGATGTTTTGTATTCATTAAAACATAGTTTCTGAGCATTGCTTCTGCCTCAAGGCACAACCCCAACTCATCTTAACATCGTGTTTCTCCTTTCTTCATGGAAAAGTCCTTAGAACGTTACAAAGACAGAGAGGAAGAGAAAGTAGAGGGAAAGAAAGGCAGACTAGGCTGGTAACATAATTGCTTGGAGCTAAGCTATTGACTTCTGCTCGAACAGCAAAACTCATTTGCTCTCTGAAGGAATAATCCCTTCTCCTTTAGGATCCAGCTCCCTTTCTGAACCATAAAAAGAAATATTGCCCCTTAAAACTGCCTTTCCTCCCTGCTTTTGTCACCTCCACTCTACGTCCCCCCCTTCCTATTCTCTCTGGAAACTTTGCTTTCTCTCCAAAGCCTCCGGTTTGACAGACAAATCCAGGACAATTGGTGCTGTGTGAAAAAGCTGGTTTAAAACAGAGTTTATAAATCACAAATGCTGTGTCCTTAAGCATGTAACACAGATTTTACCTGAAGGGAGGGAAGGACAGTGTTAGCAGAGACCCGTAAGAACCACAGGATCCCTGTAAGCTGCAGTACAAGAAGAAACTGGGACAGGATAGTGATTTTTATATGTCCTTTTTACCTTGAAGTATTATTTATAGTATTTGAAGTATTTATAGTATAGTTTGAACTGCTCATGTCCCTTAACACCTTATACCTGATAACAAATGTTTGGGGCAGTGACATCCCCTCTGTACAAGTCTAAGGGAGACCAAAAGTAAAGAGGCAGTGATTTGTGTCTCACTCAACCATAGACATCCATAATGCAAATACTTACATGGAGGCGAGTCCCATCCCAGATATGATACTGGGAGTACAGGATCCTGAAGTGACCACCCCTGTCAGGGCATAAGGACACAAAATTGTCTGAGATGAGCCAGAAGACAAAGCAAGCCCAGTCCCTGAGAGTGGGAAAACTAGATGCCTGTGGTAATACTTCCCAGGTATATATAAAATGAAGTTTAACTTTGAACTGCTTAAAGCAACGAGTTTCTGGCCAGCTCAAAACAAAAAATGAAGCTTCAACCTCTGAAATTTATTTCCCAGTGTTTTTGTCCCTCCAAAGAGTTTCTTTTCCTCACAAAAACATTATCATTCTCATCCCAGTTTGGACCAGAAGAGCAGTCCCATGCACTTGTATGGTCTCAGTTTGCATTTTCCAAGAGGAGAGATCAAAGGCATCTGTTGCATTGCAAAATCAGCAGGACACAGATCACTGGCACTGCAAGCACTGCCCTGACAACATCAATCTTTTGAGATGTGCAGAGAGCACTTTGGTTGATCTGCTTTGTCTGGGCTGCTAGACATCCAGAATTCCAGGCCAAATACTGACATTCCATTCTTTCCCCTGCTTGTGTGAACAGCATTTCTGAGTGAAAAAGGGAAGATATATCAAGAAAAGCTGTAGGAGAATGAATGTAGTTAGAGAATTTGGGACTATAAATATTGTTTCTTGAAAGGTTGGTGACTGACTGATGAAAAGCTAGGGGTAAGGTTTATCTCCCTGATGAGTTTCAGTAGCGGGATGAATTGTGTGCCAGATGGTCCAGTGTTGAGTAAATGCACTGGTTTATACCTTCTCAAATGCTGATTCTTTTAAAGCTGTTAGAGATTGCTCCAAGTATGAGCATCCAACTAGGTTTTGAAGCACTTGACTATATGTAGGAGCCTTGTTGCAGATGAAATGATGCTTGAGGCATCCTTGGCATGTGTTTGGGACCTACAAGAGCCCTATACAAGAGCAGCTGGAGGCCAAGTAGGACCCTGCAGTTTCACTATGTACCTGTGCTTGGGCAATTGGATTGAATCCCCTAAGGTGAGAGTCTGAATCCTGCCCTGGGATTCTGTGTTCGTTACAGAGGTGATCCTGGAGAGGATGAAGTGGCAGCCAAAGAAGCTACAGAGCATAATGAAATTGCAGAGATAAAAGTGGATGTAGACAGCTGCCTTTCCCAGAGCAGAGAGGAGACCCCAGAGGGACCTGCGAGCTCCTATTCTCAAGAGGTGAGCAGTCAGCAGAAAGCCACTGGGAATAAGACATTTGCAAGTTAAATGTATTGAAATCAAAAGTGAAGGACTTGAAGAACAGGTCAGCAAGAAACTAACTTTATGAGTTTCTTCTTTAAAACAAGTTACTTGAACTAACTGCTGCCATCCCTCCTTTCCAACCCTAATGATTCTGTGATTCTGTGTCCCCGTAGTGATGTCTATTCTATACAAAGCTGCCCAAATACTGATGTTTCATTGACACTGAGCGGCAAAAACACCTCTAAAACTTTCTGCTTCTCTCATGTCACCTTCCTCACTTGCTCCTGGCCCCTTCTGGTGTTTACATCTCTCTGCAGCTGCAGTGGCAGTTAGACAGAGCAGCTTTCTCTCATAATCAGTGTTTATTCACCATTGCCTCCTAGGCAATTTCTGAAGTTTAATTTTCTGTAGTTGCAGCCATCCAGGCCTGGAACTGAATTTTCACAAAGATTTTTGATCCAGAAAGGGAAAAAGTGACGCAAAGCAGGGGTGTGGGTTTTCTCAGAGCCATGGCAGCAGGGTGAATCAACCACAGAATTACAGAATGTTAGGCTGGAAGGGACCTTGAGGATCACCTGGTCCAACCTTTTCTGGAAAGTGGGGAAAGAAAAGCTGGGATGCAGAAGAAGGACATTCTGAAATATTACATTTGCAGTTGGTTAAGTTATATATATATATACATGTGCAATTGGAAATTTTACAAAGCACTGGGAATTCAATTTCTTCTGAAATGTTTTAAACATGATACAGAAATAGTTTATGTCCTGGGCTCAGCAGCAGCAGTCATTTTTCTCCTTTTCAGTAGCTAGTGCAGTGCTGTGGTTTTGACTTTCAGCCTGGGAACAGCGCTGATAACACCGATGTTTCTAGCTGCTGCTCAGTAATGTTTACTCTGA
>WYDI02005109.1:0-34256 GCA_009867235.2 Psittacus erithacus | reverse complement strand
TGGTTTTCAAGTCCTCTAATACTCCTAATAGGCTGAGTCCATGGCGAATCATCGGAGAGCCTGGACTCTGTTGTGTTTTTTTGTTTGTTTGTTGTTTTTTTTTTGTTTTTCCAAGAAGCTGTCTTAACTTTACTAACGCTCTCTCTTAAAGACTATTCCACAAAACCCAGAACTAATCTAGCCCACTACTGACACGCTTGGTGGCAGTCCACACACTGTCTTGGATGGTTCGCTGAAGTGAGTCGAATAATAGGTGAAGAACACCGCAGGAGCTCGCTCGCTAACTCTTCCGCAGGGATAAAGTTGAAGTCAATGCTGATTATACTGCTGAGTTCATATAGGAGTGGTCACAGTGCTCGAGCCCACCAGAGCTGTTCCTGGGCCAGGATCTGTTGGCATAGGCTCGTTCATCTGATGATACCACTGCCTTTGTCCAAAGGCTGGGCACCCAGAGCGGACCTGTCTCGATGGAAATACACATATATCCTCTACCATTAAACAATACTTTTGCTGGACCCTCCCACACCCCTGTGCGGGGATTCCTGTAATGTACCATCATTTCCTTTTTGACAGACCCTGTGCTAACACACGAGGTGTGGATGACTATTGGGGATTCCTGTTTTGTGTACAACGCCCCACATGCCCATAAATCTTCGAGCACCTTCCCTGGTATAAGCAGGCCCATTGTCCGTCTTAATTGTCTCAGGGGCCCCCATTATGGCAAAGCAGGCCGTCAAATGTCCGCATACATGGGCGCTTTTTTCCACAGTTTGTGCCGTTGCCCATATCATTTTTGAGACGGTATCAACAGTTACATGAACATATTTTAACCTCCCAAACTCCGAAACATGTGTGACATCCATCTGCCACAATTCCAATGATCTCAGGCCTCTGGGATTTACCCCAGCCCTAAGTTGTGGTTGGGATCTTTACAGCCTTATTGTCATAGAGCGTGGCGTCTACAGCTGTTGCCAAGTCGATACCAAGGCTCCCACTCGTTGCTGGCTCTCCCAGTCCTGATTTGAGGCTGCTACTGTTGTCCGCACGCGTCCTCCCCTCGCGCTCCACTTCCCGTTTTCTGAGCGGAAAAAGGTTGCCGTGGCATGAGTACGGGTCTGGCACCAGTCACACCATACCGAGGCAGTACACGCCCGTTGCGTATGGCCTGGCTGGCCGCATTGGAGACAGGCCCCTCTGGCTAGGATAGACTGTTTCATAGCCAGTCCTCCTGCGACCAAGGGCTGTAAAGCAGCTGCAAGGGCTCGGGTCTGCTCTATCATAGATGAGCGAAAGGCCTCAGAGACAAATGTGGCTTGTTGAGTGATCTCACTACGAGCCATTTTCTTGACCATATTCTCCATGGTAGCATTAGTTGGAAGTGTCGATAGTAACAACTTCGCCTTAGAATTAGCATTTTCATATGCCAGCTTTCGGAGCATCTGTTTTTTCAGTTCATCACTCAAGTCCGCAGCCCGGTCCAAGGCCTCAACCGATTGATAAACCCACCGTAGGGCTCCTGTCCACCCTGATTTACTGATGTAAACACAGGCTCCTTTTTCTCAGATGGTATCAAAAACAGCGCTTGCTTGGCTGCATTGGCTGCTGCATCATGCATCACCGCTGGGTAAGGCAACTGTGCGTTTGTCTCTCGGAAGGGCCCACGCCCTAGAAGCTGATCAGCCGTGACAGCACATAAAGGATCCCCCACCTGGCAGGGTAAGGCGACCACCCTTTGGACTTGTCTCTCCCACTCACGCTCCCACAGAATATACTGAGTCGGGGTGAGTAGGAGATGAGCAATGGTAGTACAATCATTCGGGCACAAAAGGTCTGCACTGAAAATATATTGGATAATGTGCTTCACTGGCTCAGAGTGGAGACCATACTGACTGACCGTCGCTCGTGCCTGCTGCAGCAGTTTCCGCTCAAACGGCTTCCATTCTGCAGTCCTGAGCCCATGCACCCCAGGGTGAATTTGCACTGGCATAGCTATGACAGAGGCCGCTTGCCAGTCTCCTTCGAGTATGGCATCTCTTATCACTCCGGACCATCGTGAGTGTGGTTGTGTAGGCTTTAAAAACACACCTTCAGATGTGGTAACACGCATGTCTCCCATGCTCACAGACGACTTCCAGTGATCTGCTTCTTCATTCTTTGTTGTCAGTTTATCAAACTGGGCCGACACCTTTTGGATAGCTGAGTCAGTTCCCTCATGCAACTGAGGTGGATCCTGTCCCGCTCGGTGATCTTTGGGTGACCGCTGGGGGGCGTCATCTTCTGACTCTGATTCAGAGGAGGAGGCAGGATTACTGCAGTCTGCCTTGCGCCCGCCTCTGGGCCGGCACTGGCCGCCGCCCACCATAACAGTCTGACGCAGAGGCGCTACAGACGAAGCCTCCACATTGGAGTCAGTAACAGAGCTGGTGGCGGGCAAGTCGCTCCCGGCCAGCACTTCACGGGCCGAGCCTCTTATCGGAACTTGTATGCCACACGCAGACTTATCAAGACTGTCCCCGAACAGCCGGGCAGTATTTGCCGACATGCCTCCAGATGGCTCCGTGGCACCCAAGAGTTCCAACGCAGCCATCGCCATCTTTTTTTCTCCCACCATCTGCTTCAGGTGGTTCATAACTTCTTGCCATGTCTGGCCTAAATACTTCACTGCTTTACTTCCCATCAAATGTCCCTTTTCTTTTGCCCAGTGGCAGAGCTCCTTGAGCTTCTTCATACCCATGCTCGTGCCTCGCTTATAGAGGATCTTAAATAGGAGCGTGAGTGCCGCTTCTCGGTCCATATCCAAGCAAGTGGTCTTACAGTTGCGGGTCCGATCTGGTGCACTCAGTCGGATGCCGGTCCCTTCCCCCGGCTGCTTCCTGCTCAGGCATCGGATTCTGGTCCCTTCCCCCAGCTGCCGGTCCCTTCCCCCGGCTGCCAGTCCCCTTCTGCACCCTGGTCCAGGCTCTCAGATTCGGGGCTCACATCGCATCTCTTGGGTACCTGTTCGGGCACCAAATGTAGGGACCCAGATGTAGGAGACCGGCCGGAGTCAAGACACTAACTCAATATGAGTGATGGAGCTTGCTCGTTTATTGCGCAGTTTTAATGCATATTTATACCCCCTCAGGCTGATCACGCGCGCCACCTGCGCGCCACCTTACATAGTGATTGGTCACCTGGATTGTGCATCTGCTAGGAAATCCAGCTTCCCTTGTTAACTCTTTCCATGCTGTTTCCCACAGACCCCATTTCTTTCTCTTGTCCTTTAAAGAAGTTTAAGTGCTTATTTAGCAAAAGCTATTCTCTCTTCTTATTTGGTTAGAATCCAAAAGGTGGATGAATCAACTTCAAAAAATGTCCCATCGATATTAGATATTACTCAAAGTGTCTAATTTTACCTGAAATTAGTCAAATATATTTTTTGCCACCCTAATGATTTTTTTATATGCATATTTTAAAAACCTGAAAAAAAAAAAAAAGCCTAGGAGGAGATGTCAAAGCCTTATTTGCCACAATACAGTCAGGAAATAGGAAATATTGATGTTTTCTCTAGCACTTTTAGAAGCGCTGGCACTAGTCTTGCAATAAGTTACAGCTTTTTAATTGATAAAGACAACAATTTTAGTACTGCTTCACAGATTTACACCCTACTCTGTCATGTTGAGAACAAGAGAGCAAGGATTATTTCTTGTAATCCAAACAGAATGTTAGTGTTGAAGTCCTTATTCATCAGGTGTTTATAAACAAGGGTTTTTTTGTGTGTTTTTGGGGGTTTTTTTGTTATTGTTGTTTTGTGCATGTGTTTTTGGTTTTGGGGGGTGGTTTTTTGGTTTGTTTTTTTTTCTGCTTTTTTGTTTTTTATGACTACATGTAACAATACTGATTTCTAAGATTCATTTTCATTTCATATTATTTCTGAAATCTGTCTATTCTAAAAGCTTAAGAATGGCACATTCTTTCAAATGACAGAGTTTGAGGCATTGTTTGTGATAGCTCTTTTCCCCAAAAGCTTGTAAATTACAGAGCAGATCCTTTTCCACAAGGAACCGGCATTTTTCTTCAAACTTTGTCCTTCAGAGGACCCTGAAAGGGCAGCCACCTTTACTTGAGCAGCCACATAAGGAAATATATATACTAGGTTTCCAGAAACAAACAGGAAAGGAGGTGAAATAATTGCTAAAAGAGAAGGGCTATAAATTCTTTTGGCAATTAAAAAAAAATAAATTTCCATTTCATTTTCACATTTCTCTGTGAAAATCTAAACTCCACATATTTCTTCTCTTGGGAAAGAAGAACTGATTTTATTGGTACTCCTTTATTGTTTCAGTTCCCAAAGACATCCTGTGTCCTCCTGTATCATGGCTCATTCTTTGTGCTCATTTTTTTCCTAAGTCTCTGCCCTTTCAATGGATGATAAAAAATGACTCATTTATCATTCCAATAAATGAGTCACTTAATCTGAACACTGACTTCCAGGATACTAAGTAGAGAATACTTATTTATAGACATCAAGTAGGATTTTTAGAAGCTATGTGGGCCATGTACAGAGAATTTAAGGAAATAAAGATGTCTGTGTTATGAGAGCTGGCAGTGTTTCTCACCTACTCACCTATCTGGATGATCCTGTTAGGATGTATCCTAACTCAGTATCAGCACCTATCTACACTTGTGCTTCCCTCTAACCCCCATCACCTTGGTTTCCATGGAAGAGAAACTCCAGGGCTTGGTCCTGAAAGGAGTCATGGAGGACTCAAATAGGTTCCTGGCGGATACTAATGGAGAGCAGAACTGGAGAAGGTGGCAAGGAATCCTGTTCTTCTATGAAGAAGGCAAAGGCTTTAGGCAGAATTAAGTATCTAACTAAGCCTGGTAGTGTAGACTAGTGGTCTGGACCACGGTGCTCTAAAAGCGTAAGATTATTGAACACCATGAGAATTCACACTGTGTTATAACAAGGCTTTCTTTGTGAAAGAGTTTTGGGAGAGAAGATTAAAATAAGGACACAGAGGGATGTGGGGGATGCAGGGTAAATAGGAATTAAAATCTTGATTCCAGGATTCTCTGTGTGTTATAATAAAAGATGTCAGTCTATTGGATTAGGGTGATAGAATCTTAGAATCTTAGAATGGTTAGGGTTGGAAAGGACCTCAAGATCATCTAGTTCCAATGCTCCTGCTCTGGGCAGGGATGCCTCATGCTGGAGCATGTCACCCAAGGCTCTGTCCAACCTGGCCTTGAATGCTGCCAGAAATGGAGCATTCACAACTTCCTTGGGCAACCCATTCCAGTGCCTCACCACCCTTATGGTAAAGAACTTCTTCTTTACATCCAGTCTAAACTTCTTCTGTTTAAGTTTGAATCCACTACCCCTTGTCCTGTCTACAGTCCCTCATGAAGAGTCCCTCTCCAGCATTCTTGTAGGCCCCCTTCAGATACTGGAAGGCTGCTATGAGGTCTCCACGCAGCCTTCTTTTCTCCAGGCTGAACAGCCCCAACTTTCTCAGTCCATCATACATATGGGAGGTGCTCCAGCCTCCTTGTCATCCTTGTGGCCCTCCCCTGGAATTGCTATTGAAATCAGTCCCTGCAGGCAGGAGAAAAACCTTAGTAAGAGAATGGTTTGGTTGCAAGACTAAGAAGCTCTACTGTCTTCTTTCATAGTACAGATGGCATCTGTGGCATCAATGAAAATCTTTAAAAATCTCAGACTATTAAGGAAGTGGTGCATCTTGGAACCCTGCTCTCCCCTCCCCGTTCTACCCCCCAGCCTCCCCATTTTCAGCCAAATATGATTAAGTAGTTATATGATTCTTATTTTGATCTGTCCAAAGTCTTTAAGGAACTTGGACCTTATTCCAGTGTCCACAGGAATTTTACTGTTCTTTAAGTCTTTTTAATATTCTTACTCTTTGGAGTTAATGATGGCAGAAATACATGGGAAACAATTAAAAGAAAATCATATTTGCCCATTTAAAAAAATTCCAACTCATTGCTGAATTAGGAAAGTATTTTTCAGATTAATGTAAAATTATAGTAAATTTAATGGATGATAAAGATTTTGAAGTTAGAAAAGATAAACTAGCTCTTTCTGGCATTGGAGACTCTTTCATAAGTGCTCTGATTGGGGAGGGACTCTTCATTAGGAACTGTAGTGATAGGACAAGGGGTAAGAGGTTAAAACTTAAATAGAGAAAATTTAGATTGGCTGCAAGAAAGAAGTTGTTTACTGTAAGGGTGGGGAGGCACTGGAATGGGTTGCCCAAGGAAGCTGTGAATGCTCCATCCCTGACAGTGTTCAAGGCCAGGCTGGACAGATCCTTGAGTGACATGGTTTAATGTTAGGTGTCCCTGCCCATGGCAGGGGGGTTGGATATGGATGATCTTAAGGTCTCCTTTCCAACCCTAACTATTCTATGATTTTATGATTGCATGATGAACTGTAACTGGCTTCTTTTAAACTTGCTGAACATTTTGGGTTTTCTTTTAGGGGAAGGAGAGAGCTATTTCTTGTCTGTTCTTGGAAGGGACAGGTAAGAATCGGTAGTCCTACTTGTTTATTTTTGAATCTGAAATGCAAGTGCACAGTTTCTATAGATACCACTGTGTAATCCAGCAAAAATGTAGTCTGCTCTCCGTAGAGAGCTCAAACATGAGAGTGGCCAACCTGTTCAGGAGGGCTGCAGATCTCCTTTGATGCTACCTTTATGACTCATGCTTTGAGCTGAAAGTTTGCTGCTAGGTTTTCAGATATTTTTTTCAATAGCAGTCAACTGTTCTCCCCAAATTAATTTCATTCTGCAAATTTCAGCATACTGAAATGTATAGCCATACTCTGCTTCAAAATGAACAGAGAATTCAAAGCAATTTTATAACTGCTTCTGAATGTCCATATTTGAAAGAGATTATAGAAAGAAGGCTTTTTTATTGGTTAAAATGTGCTGCTTTTTCTTTCTTCTTTTTAATGTCACTATGTTGCCTTTGAAGTCTAAGTTGGTGACTTAGGGAAAGTGGGTGACTCTGAGCAACATAAATGAGGAGACTTTGAAATCTAAATCCCCTGGGCTCAAAATATTCCTCTGCTGATTGCAGAACAAGCCCATGCTCCACGCCTGCTCCATTCCTAGTATGTAAGAAAAAAGCCACCACACAACAATAAGCAAGAAGAATGAAGGGAGCAAATTCAGAGTTGCTACTCAGGCATTTTTTATTGAGCCACAAGTTCCCTATAAACACTGAATTTCTATCCGTGGAAAAGAGGTAGTCCACAGTCAGTTTTGGGACTGAAGGAATGACACTGAGAGGCTGTAACGCTCATTTTGTCATTTCCCTTTCCAGTTTTTTCTGCATACATATTGAAAATGTATTTCCCAGCCATGTAGATCTTACTAGATTTGAGAATTGGGCAAAACTCCTGCCATCATTAACAATAATAACCACGGAAAACAAAATATTGGCAAATACCAATTTTTAACTTTTACAGCCAGAGTTTAATGATAGTGGACAAGTTCATGCAAAGGCATTTATGTCCTCCATTAATTCATTGATCCTAAAATTGCAGAAGTTACAAACATTGTTTTCTGCCAATGCAACTAACTATAATTACAGTTAAAGGACATTCAAGAAGCATAATTTGTACTTCGTTGGTTTTAATTTTAATTTGTAATTTTTAACAAGTAATTTTTTAACACGTAAACTCATTTTAATAGCTGGCAAAAATTCAGCTTAGAAAGGACTTCATAAGGCAAAAAAATGAAAATCAATCGTATTTTTTTTCTCTACTTTTTAAATCCAATATGTTAGGTTTGATATTCCTCAGTTTAAAACACCAGAGATTTACTTGGTTTTCCAAGGAAAAAATGCATATGTATTTCCAGTTAAACCAAGGTAGCAGTATTCACTTTTTTGCATAATGAGAGGTGTGGCTGAGGATGTTTACTTCAAAATTAATTAGCTAAAAGGTCTCCATTGCCTTTGCCTTCTATATTCCTTATTGCTTTTACACCTTTCATGTGCAAATTTATCTTTGGCATAAATGCGCACTTCAGCCAAGTCATCTTACAGATTTTTATTGGATCTTTCAATTTAAAGCAACCTGGAAGCAGTCAGGATTTGTAGGGGATGCCTCCAAAAATGAATCAGATGTTGTGCTCAAAAAAGCTAATGGTTCAATAGGGGGTTGTTTTTCCTCCATGACAGATTTAAAAAGTTTTTCAGTAATTTTTTGACTCAGTAATATTTTCCTTCAACAACTTCTTATATTCTTACTTATTTTCCAAGGATGAAGGATACGTGTATGGTATTCTGAGCTCATCCACCCAGAAAACCAAGTTTTCTACACCTATGTAACACTGAACATAATATTATTATGATATACCGACAGTTTCTCTAAATTTCACCTTGGCAGAGTGTCCTAGTGATCCAAAATAAGTGCATATAAGGACGGTGCCAAGAGACTGTTCTGTAGCAAAGGACCTGGGAATGCCTTCTGAACTAGAAATGGCAGTAGGAGGTCTCCTGGTGACCAAGCAATGTTTCTTTCTAAACTCTCTGCCCAGTTAATGCGACGCAGCAAAGCATAGCTTGTTCCCTTGGCTAATTGCTACAGGGCACTTTAGCAGTGATTTATAGTGGCATATTAAAATGCATATTTTAATTTGTACAGATAAAATACTTGCTACAACAGAGACATATTTATTGTGGATCAGGAGATCAGGACAATAACCCTGACTCACCCATATCTGTGACATTTTCAAGCTTTTGTATTGTTCAGGAGTTAACATCCTACTCCGTATTGGACAACCAGGGAATTGAGACTGACAGTTGCCATCTCTTCTGTGTGGTGCGTAAGGTTAGGATTTGTCTCTGGTTTCATTTATTAGTTATATATAAAAAAAAAAAAAGAAAAACTAAAAACCAAATAAGCCAATGTAGAGAACAAGAAATCCCCATCTGGGATTTACACAACAGGTAGCTACATGCAGCGGACTGGTCTACAAATGTATGTATTAATTTTTGTTTAAAATGTTTATGCCAGTGAAAACCAAGCCAACAAAACCTCTTTGGTTATGTAACAATGATAAATGTGCTTCAACTCTTCCAAGCGAGCATGGGACTCCTGAGATTTATGGGTTGTCTGTCTCTTTAATTTTTTACTTCTTAACTAGAAAAGCTCAGCGCAGTGCAGCATCTGTATTTCACAACATGATCTTGCTTATCTCCTGCTTTCATCTGCTTCAGGATGGCCTGAGCTATGTGCAAGTCATAATGTGAGTCTGAATCTTAGTTACAATCAGCCACCACCTGATTCTCAGTTTATTCTCTTACATTAGTAAAAAGTGAGGAAACCAGCACACACATGGCCATAAGCTGTGACAGTCTGAAACTCACACTCTCACCATTATTACAGTAGCATATGAGACAAATCTGGGGGAGGAGCAGTGAGGGCGACAGCAGAGCACATGAAGGTGAGTTAAATAATAGCAAGGGAAAACAAAACATGGGTGAGGATGTCCCATGCTTTTGCTGGCTGCTCCCTGTGCTGCTGGCTGGGAAAGTAGCCCTCTTCACTGCTTGTGTTGGTGGCGTGCAGCCCTCAGCCCCTGCCGGAACATCCCCTTTCCCCTGTACACAGACAGCTTTGATCTTTGGTGCTGTGAGAGCTGCCATGTCATCATTTTCAATCCACTGTGCTGGCAGCCCATGGCTCTGTTCCCTGCCAAAGTGTGGCAGAAACACAGCAGAAAAAGAGAAGAGGAAAAGCCTGTGAAGCAATGATTGGTTTTCATAGGTGAATGAACTTCTCTTCAGCCCAGTGTAGCTAACAGGTGTCATTCCCCTGCGGGATAAAAGAGCAGGCGCCGCAGCTCAGCTCAGCTCTTGAGGCGGGCCTGCAGCCGTTTACTGATCACAGATACTGTACCACCTGTGGCTGTAAAAATAGTTACTGTGTACGGAAACTGAGAAGATTTTCACCTTGTGAAGGTTTTGTACATGTAAACGTAAGTTTAGTTAGGCTTTGATCTTTAAAATGAAACTTTATAAATTATTTAAACTTAGTTTACCAGCTGTTTATTAGTTCTCTGGTGAAGACACTCTAGGGAATACCTAAATCAGGCTACCCAGCTTTGTTTCTTTTCTTGTTGTAAAAGAAATAAGATACAAAGGCAGCTAGCAGAGCAAGTCACCTTGCCTTAAAGCCATCTGTCACAGCAAGATACAGGTGAAAATCAGTCATTTCAGCTTTGTCAGCAGGAGAACCCATGCATTATCTGTTTCTGAAACTAACAGTTTTTACTCTACCTAACAACTAAGCAAAGATGATAGCAGTAATAGAGCACTATCAGCTGAAAACAGTCTAAAAATGTGGCTTCTGCAAAGCTCTCAGTCTTAATCATCAACACAGATGACTGTTTTGAGGGAAGAGCATAGCACTTGAATATGATGAGAATGTGAATCAGATTTTCAGGTTCAGTTGTTTCATTATTTTTCTTTCTTTTCATCACTTCTACCTATAGATCATGGCATAGATTCTCTCTCAGGCATTTTTGTCTATGCAATGTAATACTGGTGCTTTCAAATTGACAAACGGGGTTTCTGCATGCATTCATACAGCAAATTAACTGTCCTGCTGCAGGCCTTAATGATATGATCAATTTTGTTTTGTTTTCTTTTACTTTATTTTGTCATATTGAATGGAAGACTGATTAATCTAAGCTGTTAAGACTTACAGTGGTATATAAGAGTGATTAAATAGTTTAAATTTACATAGATATTTGAAGATCTAGATGATATATAGCTGTAGATACAGATATATGAATATATTTAGTCCACACAAATTTCCAGTCTGGGATTTCAAGACTACTTATAAAACATTTGTGTTCTCAGTAAATTCAGTTATGAGCACAATCTTTGCATCATCTTTTCCCAAATATCGTACTGCTGTGGAATATCGCCAGAGTGCTTTCCACAGAAAACTTGTTTTTCCCATGGAAAATCTTTGGTCTTTCCTGCCTCTACCCAACACGTAGGTGATACCCACTAGCCCTGTCTTCCCTGCTCAGTAAAAGGGAAATCAAACTGAAATTGCCAATAATTGAAAGTCTGTGTAGAATTGTAATTATTATGTGATTGATTCTCTTAAATTTCAATGTCTCATTTTTCCTTTAAAGCTCTAAAATACCTCTGCTACAGCTCTTTCAAGTGTGCAGTTAAAATGAGAGACTTTGAAATAGAAGGAATCAGCTTAAATTGAACAACAGGGGTGTTAATGTACAACACAAGTAAGAATAAGGTTAGTGCGAGCTTATATCCTGCACTTTCAATGAATTAATATAATTTAATTCAGCTCCATTAAACAGCTTGGCAAATTATTTGGATTCGCTAACAGTTCTATCTGAAATACGCTCTGGTGATTGGCCACACGCTGTGACAAATATTTGGCAGCCCATCTGTGCCATGACCTGGAGCTCAGTCTGACAGTTTTAGTGGCACAGGGTTGTTAGTTGTTTCTAATTAATTTGGACTGTATTTCATCGCATTGCCTACAAGTCTAAACACTACACACCATATGTAGACAAAGAAAATAACAAAAAAGTCCTCAAAGCAGAGCAAACCTCGTTTAAATAGATCTGTGAAAGCAGCAGTCTAAGGACAGTGCGCTTTTAGCTGGGTAAGGCAACATGGTTCTAAGCCATATTTTAATGGCATTGTCTGCCTAGAGGTAGAAATCTTTTGGCAATTTCCAGTCTCTTTAGAAGTGTCAGTCTTTGATAAGGTAATTTGCATAATCTTGTAGCAATGTTGCGTACAGCTTGGGTTTTTTTTTCAAGAAATAAAATGGAGTTCTTATTGTATCAGCTAGTTTTTTCTCTGAGAAGGAAAGCTGGGAACTCAGCAAGCAGCACCCATGTACAATGAACAAAAGAGTACACTGTCAGCCTTCAGACCTGCAATATGATGGCTTGAAATATATATATAGTTATAGTAGCCTGGGCCTGGGGGAAAAATGGGGGTTGGTTCTAAACACAAATGTTGCCACAAGAAAACTTTTCTGTTTGTGGAGCAGTTTGAAAGAAAAACAATAAGGAAAGGAAAATACATGAAATGTGGGATTTGAAATGGCTGCTTTCTCGCTGTTTTTGTTAGTGCTGTGTTCCAAAAGGTTTTCTGTTGATTTGCTGTGGACACCTCTCCAGTGAGAGCAAAAGAGAGCAGCTGAACCAAAACAATCATATAATGCTCTTGGGACGAGCAAACTTGTAGGAAATCTCATTCATAGCAAAGGGTGTGAATGAGGGCAGAAAGAAAACAAACAGTAGTTATGATGACACACTATAGAAGTTAAACATAGCGGAAATATTTGGTATTTGTGTGGACACATTTTGGTTTTGCTTTAGCTTCACAAGAAAAAGTTCTCACAGGAAAAAAACAACAACCTTGCCAGAACAAAAGGAGAAAAAGGATTTAGCTGAAAGCAATATTTAGACCCAATAATTTAGGGATTTTGAACAGCCCATATTTATATATTGCAGGTAATGCAGAACAAACAAATAATCAGTGAAGCAGTATATCTATAGTTTTCAGCTATTGCAAGTGCCTCACAGTATTCAGTATAGTTCAACTTGGCAGAAGCACTTTACAAAATAATTCTGTTCTGCCGCATAACTCTGACACTGGAAGACATAAGGGACTCCTTCAGAAATTTTATAGGCATATTTTAAAATGGGTCCTACCCTGCTCATCTTAGAGTCTGCAAATATGTAAATGATTTAAGCCTTGTGTACATTACTGAACTAGAAAATGTTTATAATACGTCTTACTGCTAAGTCACGTTAAGTATTGTGAACTGGAAGACCTGACAAAATTAAACATGCATGCGAGTTTTTTTTAGGTGTTCATGAACAGCTATTTAGCAAGATAGATTTAAAACCTACAATGGCTTCTCCTACCTCCAGCCAGGTGCTGGGAAAGAATTGGTAGGAAGTAAGAACACACAGTTTTAAAAAAATTCAAGTATAAACAAAAATTGTCAGTAAAAGGGGTTCTTTTGGTGCTCAGATAGTCTTTGAAAATCCCTCATGCTAAGTGTATTTACTCTGGTGTATATATGACCACATACTTGTATTTGAAAAAGCAATATAAGAAATGAGGTTTTGGCAGCATTGATAGTGTTAAGGCAATACTTACTTCCTACTTTTTTGTTTCAGTCTAGGTACATAAATCCATTCAGTGTAACGGCAGTTCGGCAGTTCAGCAGTCATATCATATAGTTATCAACACTAGAAAACATGGTACAGGATAAAAGAACCAAAATTTGACAACACTTCTGCACAGTGCATGGATTGTCTAGTCTAAATATGGCTAGTTCTTCGGTGCCACACGAAGCTGGAAAAAAGTGCTGAAACTTAATAGCGCCAGACTAGATTTAAGCTTTTGGTAGAAATAATGATCTAAATGGCCTTCGTATCTTCCTTAAAATACTGCATGAAAAACAGTTCTCTCACAGAAGACTGCCTTTGTAGGTTTTGCCTTCACTAAAGCCCTGGTGCCTGCCAGTTGCAATTCATATAACCTAATTTTGGAATGAAAGAATAGGAGTACCGGGACACTGCTTTCATGTAGAGCATTGGTTGTTTGGTTTTCCCAGCATGCCTCTGAGGCACAGGTCTTCTTGAGATTCTCTTCTAGTGCCTGAGAGTAATTTTCATACTGCATCTATCCAGGGCAATAAATTGACTTCACCTTGCACAACCACATTGTGACTGTGACAGCCAAAACTAGCTCTGAGAGTCTTAAATGACACATGCAGAGTGGTTGAGTGTTGCCAGCTAAAGAATGGGTGGCCATGGTGAAACTAGTTCTCATGAAAGGAAGTGGAGAAGGAGCTGAGTACTGGAACCTTTGTTTTCTTGTTTTTACCACTGTTGGAGGAACAGCAAGTGTTGTTCACCACTGAAGATAAATAGGAACTCCTCAGCATCAGTAGTTATTTAATCTCACTCCCAGCATCAGGCTCTAACCTGGCTTTCCAAGGCTTTGGCTGAAACAAAATTGGAGTGTCAAAATGACTGTGAAGCCTGCTTGCTGACAGCTGATGCTTGGCAATATCTACTTTGCCTGCAACCAAAGACAGTCCTAGCCATAATGGCAGTTTATAGGAGCCAAAGGACCTTCTGCAATTCTGTCTTCAATTACTTGTACTGTGGAGGAATACCACAACATTGCATGTCTTGCTTATGAGCATTGGCTTCAAAAGTCTTGATAGAAGTTTCATCAGGGGCAGACGGACAAGGAAATGCTGTCTTTCCTGAGCACAGGTATAATGAGATTGGTGAATCTAATTCTGTAAAGTCTTTGCAAGTGCTGACTTTCGTATATCTCTGTTTTCTACAGTTGTGTGTGGAACTGTATCTCTACAAATAACAATAGAATATGGCAGTGCAAATACTTGCCTTAATTCAGCATCAAACAAGGAAACTCTGACATACTCAGATATTAATTCCCAGCTCTGGTTTCTTTTTTGCCAGCTGAAGTGCATTAAAACCATTCCAATCAAATATATATTATTCCAGAACTAGAAAGATCTGTTTTAAACCAATGTAAATAGTAATTTGAATGTAAGGCGACAAACTAATTACACTGAGCATGATTGCAAGCTCTGTATTTATAATTTTTCAATTATTTTATAATATTACTTGGCAAGAATTATTTTTTATAATTTGGAAGAGCTATATTTTTGTTGTACTTAGGATTGACAAACATTGAGTTGTCAAAGTTGCTACAACTGACTGTTGCTGGAGCACTAGGCAGGTGTTCTGAATAAAAAGCAAGTGAGGAAGGAGAAATTAGCTTCAGCTTCCTCAAAAAACAAGAATTTTCAAGCATTTCTTCCAGTCCTTTGGGGGCATTAGTACTTAAACTTATATGTTTGCTCCATTATCTGCTTGCCACGTAAGTGTCCAGGGTAGTTGGGACATGATATAAAACAAGACATTTGCAAAAAGTAAACAAAACTACTCAGTTTTCATTGTCTCTTTCGCTATAATGGCAATGCAACAATGTATCTGTGCCTGATAACGCCCATCTAACTAATTTTTTTTTTTTTTTGCCAATTAATGTGTTAAAATCCAATGATATCTTTTCTTTTTTTCAGTAATTCATCTGGCGATACAGATGGTAGCTTGTTCTGCATTTGTTTGAACTATTCTCTGCTTGGATTTTCTCATCTAGGAGGTAGAAGCTAAACTGATATCTATCTGCAGGCTGTGTGACCAGAATAGGCTATAAAAAGATAACACAGAAATACAAAACAGAAACATTTAAAGAGCAACATTTTTTTTTTCCCTCAAAAAACTAATTAAAAAAAAAAGATATCTCCTATTTATAACTTAGCCTTAGATCGATTCCTCAACCTAGGAAGAGCTTCAGTTCTTCCATTTCTCCCTTTGCTGCCTTGAGCTCTGAGAAGACATTAGATAAGCTTCTTTTTCAGCTTTCGCAAAACTAGTTTCTCCTGTTTCTTCTCCTGGAGCAAAGATGTACTCTGTATATCCTTTAACATTTCCTCAGCTCCTGCATGCCTGCTGGAATTGCGCAAAGACCTAATTGGTAGAAGTGGGATTAAATGACTATACTGGCTTTCCTGAATAGAAATTGTCCTTGTGAAAATTCTTATAGCTCCTTCTTGTTGTTTGGACAACAGATAACTATTAATTTAAACTAACTGTGTGAATTAGACAGCTTGTTGCAGTCAGTGGAGCTGAGAATTTAGGCTCAAATTATCCATGGAAATAGCTCTCAGTAGATCTACATTAGGAGGGAATTTGTCTTTTGTTTTTCAGGTAATGTGATATTTCTGTGAACTTTATAATTAAAGAGGATGCAAATCTGTTACTAAATCACTCGATTGACAAGGTTGCTGTAAAAATGCTAATGATTTCATTCCTCTTACCTCCTGTAGAAGAGTACTAATGTCTTTTTATTTTCTTGCCATAAAAAAAGGCTCTGTGAAACTGTCTCATGTTTGTAGAGCGCAACTTAATAAACTTGAGTACACATGGAGATAACTTGCACCCTTTAACATGATATCCATCAGGCTTCTGGTGCAAATTGTATTCTCTGTACTTTGTGATTTTGCAATGTCTTATAGCAAAGCATTAGGCAAGCTACTGAAATGATGGTCATGGCTTTGTGAGAAATTTGGCATGCTAGGATGTGAAGACTCATCTGACAACTTAATGCTGAATTCTCTGTGGGCTATTCTCATTGTTTCTCCCAGGAGAGCTTGATCTGTCATTTTCAGAAGATGTAGTATTTTTGTAAAATGTGCAATTAATCGGGGAACACAATATAATTGAAATACTAATTACAGTTGCGTATTCTAGTACCAACATTTCTGCCACAGTATCAGTTGCTTAAATACCTTTGTGACTGTGGATTTTGAATCCATATTAATCCAGTCATCCAGAATCAGCCCCAAAATAATTTGACATGGACAGTCCCCTAAACCAAAACAAATTGCCATTAAAATTAGTGAAGGTTCTGAGGTAAAACAAGCAATGGAGACACAATTACAAATTACAGCTCAACTGTATCTGTAGTCATGATTTCTCTTCAAGGTTTTAAAATTAAGGCTATATTTTTATTTGTTTTAATCCTTCCTTCCCATTGCCTAGGACTTGCATGTTTGATTTAAATGTTCTGGGATAACCCACCATTTTGAAATGCATGGCAGTAGACCAACTTGTTTCTGATGGCATTATCCTATCCTGTATCATCATTCTTTCTTCTGTGAAGATGATAATTGCTGACATTTTCTGAGACTGTTATTTATCCTGTGACATTTTTCTGTATGTCTGTAGATGCATCTTGTGCTGATGTGATGTTTGGCAACACTGAACCTGACATAAGGAAGGAGAATTGGAATGTGCCATTAAATTCTCAGGTTGAGTACAATGTGTAAGATATTTCCAGCATAAATCAATTGAATGTGGAAACCCGTGCTAATTATAAACCCCCTTTCCTTCCAAATCCATCCTTTGGTGGAAAGGAGGCCTCTTGCACTATGTGCAAATGACCCCTTCTGGAGCACTCTTGGCATGGCACTGCCGCACACAGAGTAGCTCTGCCAAACCCACTACACTTAAACATTTGCCTTCACACCAGCATGCAAAAAAAATTAGGAAGCTGAAGAACCCTTAAGTGTACTCACAACTAAAATAAAAACAAACTGTATCACTGAAAGTAGTTCTCTTATAGATTAGTCCCCGGTAGCTTTTTTCCACCAGCGTGTTTCTGTGAAACTGATTGCTTGGCTTACCCACACACCATCTGCCTTGTGCTATAGTTGTTTTAGGATTATGGAGTTACAACTCACATGCTTGCAGGGCAGAAAAGGAAAATAAAGGAGTTTAAAAATCAGAGTGAGACACTCTCTGTCCAATGTATGTCTAGTCTGAAAATAATATGGGGTTTTATCAGGTCAGTTGCTTGGGTATTTTTTAAAATTGTCATAACGGAATGGAACAATCTAGGTGTTTCAGAGATTGTCAGTTCCACCTGCGCTTGCTTTTGCATAGCAAAATGAGAATATACTCTTTCTTTTGTCCTACCTAATTGCAACTTGAGGACTAGGGTAGATTTTAACCCTGAAAGGGAACAAAATCTTACGTGGACATTAAAAAAAAATAAATTTTTGCTCAAACGAGTTTGCATATTAGTGCATAAATTACATAGATCAGCTATTATAAACAAGCTGTTCTCTCTGTGGCAAGTTGTTAGTGATAATAATTAGTGATGATAATCTGAAATAATTTCCAAAGGCCCAGCATCTCTAAATAGTGTGGCTGAAAGTCTGAGAAGGTTCACACCTTCAGGCTTTCTGGGCACATGGTTCCTTTGTTGAAACAGGCTACTTTTTTTTTTTTTTTTCCATTCTGGGCACAATGCTTCCATATGTCAGCTCTCTGTACCATGCAAGTCCATGCTTGTTTAACATGTGCTTTATTCTTTTTCCCTACTGACATACTGACCAATAATACTGTGCTACCTTTCATCTTTCCTTAAAGAAACTGAACTTCGAGGTTTTCTGATGAGAAGAAAACAGATGTGACCATTCTATGTGATTCTGTGAGACCTATTACTGAACTCAGCACTGACATAAACAATATAGAAAAGAAACTCTTTAGTTTTCTTGCTGATTTTTATGTCCAGTTAGGGTTTCTGGACTTGATGTAACGTGAAGTCTTGTGATTTTGAAACCTTTTTATTCCCAGCAGGCAATAACATCTTGTGGACAAATTTGACAATGCTATTGTTTAAATTGTTTAGAATGAATTAAAATTCATTCTAATTGATTTTAATTGTTGTACTGATGATTTTCTTTCTTCTGGGTGTTGATGTATTCAAGCATGTGATGGCTGTACAACCTTCTTTGGTTTTAAAGTACATCGTGGAAGGCAATGTTATGAATTCTATTAGGAGAGTTCTTAAAATATGCAATAAACACTGATGGCTTAGGTTATCATTTAAATTACGCCTATGAAAACTGTTGCACAATGATTCTGACCAATTGTTTAGAATAAATTTACAGATAAAAGGGTATTTCATAGATTTACATGAATGAAGCTGGAATTGATCTTCAAGTAGGTTTAAAAATTCTAGCAGTAAGAGGTCTAACAATGTAACCTGAAAGACGGACATTCTACAATTTTGCTATTATTTAAATAAATATTGAAACAATGAGCAAGCTCTTACCCAAAAAGAACAAAGAAAAGGTGGAGATTGTTGGGTTAAGCCTAATTTGATAGTTGCTGACTGAATGAGGCAACATCATTTTCAGGTATATGACAGTAAGAAATACTGTTTTACCCAGCAGTGTTAGTAACAGCACTATTTTTATTTGGCAGATGTGAGTCAATTTCATAGATTTTTGTGAAATGTTAGAAAGTGAAAAACTGACATGGTTGTCTGTTTGCAATTTTAATGTGCTTTTTTAGAAAATAAATACCTGCTTACAGGATGGCTGTTATATTGATGTTCATTACTATTACTTTCTTCTGAACCTTGACATTACCAGAGTGCCACTATTGTAAAAAACAGATGTTTGATACTGTTACAGATTATATACTGTAGCAACTGAGTACTTAATTATAAATGCCTTTATAAATGTTACATGTATAAAAGGAAAGAAAAAAAAACCCAATAAAATTAAAAGCAAGGGAACAAATAATCAATGACTGTTGTGGTTTAAACCCAGCCAGCCACTAAGTCCCATGTTTGATCTCCCCTTCTCTTCCCTCTCTTTGGGTGGGATGGATAGGAGAATCAAAAGAATGTAAGCTTCAAGGGTTGAGATAAGAGCAGTTTAATAACTAAAGTGCAATATAATACTACTACAAATAATAATAATGATAAGGGAAATAAGAAGAGGAGAGAATATAAAACTAAAAGGGGAAAGGAAAAACAAACAATAAACACAAGTGATGCACAATACAATTGCTCACTACCTGCTGACAGACACCTAGCCCAAACAGAGCAGCAGTCTGCTTTTCTGGGCAACTCTTCCCAGCTTACATACTGGACATGACATGCTGTGGTATGGAATACCCCTTTGGCTAATTTGGATCAGGTGTCCTATCCCTGCTTCCTCCCAGCTTCTTGTGCCCCTCCTCACTGACAGAGCATGAGACTGAAAAGTCCTCGATCAAGGTAAGTATTACTTAGCAACAACTAAAACATCAGTGTGTTATCAGCATTGTTCTCAGACTGAAGCCAAAACACAGCACTGCACCAGCTACTAGGAAGAAAATTAACTCTATCCCAACTGAAACCAGGACAATGATCCTTTGTAGAAATGTGTTAACAATTTCTTAAAGATTTTGTAAGCAAGTTACTTTTTAAAAATGATTCTAAAAAAGTATAGAGAGTCAGCAATTTATGTAAATAGTTCATACATAATTTAATGAAGCTCTTTAACATTTTGGATAAATAGTAAAAATATTTTCTCTAAAGGAGAAAACATACACCTCTGTGGCACCAGCAAGAACAGCTTGTGCACCCACCTCTTGAACAGCAATTTTGGTTTGCATTGACATCACTCTTGCCTTGTATTCAGGGATCATATCACACAACAGGGACACTGAAGTAGAATGTTTAGTCTAGAAATGTATTTGGGTTGTCTGTCATGGACAGGCATGGACAGTTTATTTTGTATGGTTCTGGGCTTTATTCTTCCCAATTCCATTGAGGCAAATTTCATCTAAGAAGAATCAGGAGCATGAAGTAGGAGTAAATCTGAAATATACTTCCAGATATCAGACATTAGGAACTCATTCTTTCAACAGAGTACTATTATATCTTTCATATATTTGTACTATACTTTCCATATAGGTGTTAATACTTCCTGTTGATAAGAACTTTGTGGCATTATTGTACATGTCTTGGAAAGTCAGTGCCACTAAGAGTGTGTCTTGCTTGTCATAAAGGTTCTTGCTTGAAACCTCTGATTGTATTCTGTGAGACGCAGCTGTATGAGTTTCATAATGGCTTTAAGTTACAATTTTGTAAATAAAACATCTTAATGAACACACATGAAAAGTTAATAGTCCATAGCATTGCTTAGAGAATGCATTCATTTTCTTGGCTTGTAAATTATGTCCCCTGGTTTCTCTACTTAAGACAAGCATTCATAATTGTAATTATTGAAATCCAGGTGACTACTTCCTATAAAACAACTCCAATTTTATCTGGTTTTATTGGCATCAGCCTATTTTTTGCATTCAGAATTGACTCATCATGTGTTGTTAAAACAAAGTAAGTCATGTTTAAACATGTGGTTTGGAGTTTTTTGTTTTGTTTTTTTTCATTCTTCGTGCTGCATCCTGCTTATACATCTTAATTCTTGTTCTGGAAGGGAACATCGTTTTGCGCCACCATCCTTTCTGATAGTGTTTCACTGGGTCTTAAATGTCTCTTTTTCATCTTCTAAGGCTCATATCAGTGACATGGTGATTACATTAGAAAACAAAATAAAACACATAGCTATAATGGTAGCAAAGCAACTAATGACACTTTTCCAATTAAAAGCCCACACGGAATAGGATGAGAAAATGGACACCACATTTTTTAGCTAAATTTGTTGTCACCAGAATTGTGATTGGAGCTGGGTTTCGGGGGTAAAATTTAGCAATATTCATGAGAACAGCTGAGGGCAGAACAGCTTGTCACATCCAGAAAGTGATGGTGTTTTTTAGATTATTTAGTGATGCCAGATTTAAAACACATTGTATCAGTCTTCTTCACGGTTTTGTGAAAAGTGCAGAATTCTGGCAGTCACAGAAAAGCTAGGTCACTCTCTTAATGCTGCTACATTATTTTCAGCAAAACAAGTGTTGTCAAAATGCTGAAAAGTATGCTAAGCTGCCAGAATGGATCATTCAAAGTTTGTTTGCATGGTTGTAATGGTATGAAGTATTCTTTGTAAGCCAATCACACTGGTATGAGAGTTGGTTATCTTACTGAATCATTAACTTGAAAGTCAGTCTATGAAGAAAGGTGACCATAAAAGCTGATAAACTGCATTTCACCTAATAGTTTTAATGACCTAATTTAGTTTTCCTTGGTAAATTAGCATGCTTTGTATGCCTGATTAGATGCTTTCATCATTTATCTGGTATTCAGTTTCAATGATTCCCAGTAAAAGGACTAGCTTATAGTGGAAGTGCGGTTAGATTCAAATTCAAGAATATGTAATTATCAGTGAGCTTCTGACTGTCCTTGGCCTTTTTTCAATTTTAACAGTTTGGCAGTTGGCAAGAGTTTAAGAGAAAACTTTACCTGATTTTAATATTTTGCACATGTCACAGATAAAATTGAAGATTAAGAGTATAAATAGGTGTAAAAATATATAAAATATAGATGAAAAACATTTTATCTTCCACCTTATGTAAAGTATTACAATTTCATTGAGTTAAAGTAATTTTCTTTTATTAATAATCTCTTTTTTACAAAAAAACCCTTTATTCTAGAAATGTCCCAGATATTGAGCTAATGCAATTCTTGGTGCTTAGTTGATTCTGATTGTGTCACAGCCCAGCAAACAAAGCCTGCAAAACCTAACAAAGGAACCAAAGCAATATAGTATTTAATATTTTCTCAACTATAAAAATAGAACTGGCTGTCTGAGAGCACACCTCCACATATGTGCTACTTCTAAGAAATAGTTGATCATGACTTGTCCTATACTTTGTATAGTATCTTCTGCAGGTTTTATAAAAAAGAAATACTGCTTATTTAACACCTACTGTGTGGGAAAAAAAAATAAATAAAGCAAGTTAATACATCAGCTGTGATAGGTAGTATTGAACAGTTCCTTAGAGATCTGTGGTTCAATAACTTCAGGATCAATGTTATGAGACCATTTTGGACAGCAGTGTTCCTGCATTTTGAAAATAACATCTTATTCTGAGCATGAATTTTTAGAATCTTTGTGCATTTTGAGACTCTGCTTTAGGAAGTATTTCACAAAGTGATTGTTCAGTTTTTGTGAAAGAACCTGTACTAACACATGCGCTAACATGAATACGGGTGTGAAACTTCTAGTGAAAACAGGCCACTGTACAATAGAGCAATTTGGATTACATTAAATTCTTAGCCATCTTCACTTTTGATTTTTAAACCAGGAAAGATTCACAGATGACCACTTAGATTTTTCTTTAAATTGCAATCAAGCACGCAGTAATTAGCCTTTGCTAAGATGCTACTTGCTCATCACAGCATTGAATCTAATAACTGAAACTTGGCAAAGATACTCTGATGCACTCCACCACTGTTTTTGATTCGTTGTTTGTTTTTTTTTTTTTTAACAGCTTCAGCATGCTCTAAACTTTGCTAAGCACAACCGAATATCCCATCAGAACAACAAAATCAAGTAGCATTATAAATAGGGTTTGGATTTCAGAAGATGCATACTTTTCACTATAAAACTACTGAAAACATTTTTAAGTGTCTATGATGAATAAAGAGAGACAAAAATTTCAGAGTCTGCTTTTTCAAATTTATTGATTAAAAAACAAATAACCAGGAAATGGAGCGCAATACTAGAAAATGACTGGCAGCCTGCTGGGCTATTGCTGTGCTTTCTACACCAAAGGTATTATTTCTCAGCTTCCCTTCTAGTTCAGTTCTAGCGGAAGAGCAAGAGGCCCATGAAGGCTTTTATGTAAGCTTAAGGAATCCTACCTATTTCTTGAGGATAGCAGTGATACACTGCTAGCAAGTCTGTGCAACTGACATTAAGGAAAACTTTAAGCTTTGACAGTGGCAGTGGAAAACACAGATAACAGTCACTCCAAATGGCACCTTTTTCCTATGTGACAGTTCTTGTTCATCATGTTGCTGTTACTACATGAAAAAACACATAGCACTGGCTATTTTCAGCGTTTTCCCTTTTCTCTTCTGGGTTTGTATTCAGTTTCCCAAGAACTATTTTTGAAGTTGTCTGCCAAGCCTGATGAAAATGAGAGAAGCTATATTAACTCTAAACAAGCTGCCAGTGCTGTGTATCTCTGCAGCTACAGTGATTGTGAGTCACCAGGAGGTTCCCAGGTGACTGTCACATTTAGGCTCAAAACAGCCCCTGCATTATGCCGCGATTCACTTATGTGATATTTTATATAATAGTGAAAATGGCTTTCCAGTTCTTTGTGCAGCTTCAAAAAGCATTCAGAAAATGACAATAAAAAAAGAACATCTGGCAATAAAAGAAGGTATTTAATGTAAAAGATTGTTTAAATATCTTCTGTAGAGGAAAAGATGTGGAAAACGGAAAACAAGAAAAATCTTCAGCAAAATAGGCCTCCTATGCCTTTACAAGTACTTGTTTCAACATTTTCCGACAAAATAAGTGTAAAACTTCTGCCATTTAATTTAACCTTAGATAACTTGAATTGACTGGAAATTTGAAGCCATAAGATCAAGCATATGTTTCCTATCTAAGAAATTAAAATAGGTTCCTCCTTTAGAAGACTTTCTGCTGAGCACATGGCAACAATTCATCCCTGTGATCTGTATTAATCTGTTCTCCACACCAACAGTTTTGATTTTTGTCATTACTTTCATTTTAAATTGAATATTAGGAAAAATGTCTTCACTGAAAGGGTTGTCAAGCACTGAAACAGGCTGTCCAGGGAAGTGGTTGAGTGACAATCCCTGAAGGTATTTAAAAGATGTGTAGATGTGGCCCTTAGGGTCATGATTTACTGATGGACTTGGCAGTGCTAGGTTTATGGTTGGACGAGGCGATCTTGAAGGGTCTTTGCTAATTGAAACAATTATACATATGATTCTTTGTATCAGTTGCTCCCCTACACACTGTTGGATCACCTGAGCTTATTTTCTGTCCTCTAGGGAAAAGTACTGTAGAGATGATCCTATTTGGAGCAGAGGGTTGGACTTTATGATTTCTATTGCTCCTTTCCAGCTTAAATTACTTTCTGACTAAAAGGACAAAGATGTAGACTATACTTGAAGTGGTTTACTATAATTTTTTTTTTTCTTTTTCCTTTTCTTAACCAGTATAACTAATATTACCTTTCTTACTGGTAGTCTTTACCACTTTCTTTTCTTCTCCCTTTTTCCTTCTTCCCAATTTAAACACAGAGAAATATAGTTAATGAAATAAAAATTATGCAGATATTTGGACAACATGGCTTTTGTTCATTTGGCAAAACTAATGAGATAGGTAACCTTAATTAATTAGGACCTTGTATTTTAGCATATCACAGCTACTACGTTTCTAGTCTATTCTAACCAGTTATTGAAAGCAGTTATCAAATATGTCGGTTGCTGTACCAGTTGTCAGTGATTGTTAACAGCTGTTTTTCTTTCAGTTGCATATTAATCTGTAAATCTCTGTAGATTGATCTATTTCTCTGTTTCTTTACTGCTGTTATGGGTTGGGCCTTTAATTTGTTTATTTAATTTTCTTTATGTCAATTATTCCCTTACGCTTTCACTTTTTATTTTAAAAATCTCCATATCTATGCCCGTCCCACTGAACATTCCCATCAGAAATGAACTTTGCTGAAAATGCAAAAAGATTGCTGTCAAAGAAAAAAAGAAAGCTACTAGAAGATTGCTGTAAAAACCTTGATTTTTACTCAACACAGCTTCTTTTTGACTCTTTTATCTCGACTAGTTATCTTTTCTTCATTTCAACACAAACTCTTTGATGTATTTTCCACATAAATGAGAATATTTTCATTGAAATAGGAGTTGCTTTTTTTTTCACCAGAAATACTAGAAATAAGTTACTTGTTGAGATTTTTAAACTATTTTTATTTAAATATTCATCTAATATTATTTTCATCCTTTTATATTATATTCTGATATTCATTCTCTAAAAATTATTATTCTTATCTTTCTGTGATTTTTTTATAATGTTAGTTAGAGATGGTGCTTTTAAAAACATTTGCAAGCTTTACTTCAATTACCTTTGTCCCGCATAATTTTTTATGTTATAACAAATGAATGACTCGATCATTGCAAATGCACTGCAGTGTTTACATTTTAATCAGAATCTGAACATTGCTACCAAAACTGATTTTGACTAAATTTATGTCTTAGGTTTAAGTTTTCTTTATTTTGTGGTTTTTGTTTGTTTGTTTGGGGTTTTTTTGTTGGTTTGGATTTTTTTTTTCTTTGTTGGTTTGGTTTTATTTTTTCCTTTGTTTTGGTCTGGTTTTGGTTTTGGTTTGGATTTTTTGAGTTTTGTTCCCTATCTGAAAAATCTAAAGCTTCTTTTTGACATTTTTGTACTTTTATGAAAGGATTAATTTATACTTTCAGATATTCTTTTCAAACCTGAAAATAAGGAATATAATTCAACCATAGTTCCAAGCTTTTAGTACTTTTATCAACCTTTTTGTGGAACTGCACATGTTCACTAAAGAAACCTTCAGTGAACACAGATTACACAACTTAAATTTTCTCTTAATGTACCAAAAACTATACACTCCTAATGTACCATATAAATCAAAATAGTTGAAAAAATATATCTAATTTGGTAAAAATGCATACAGGAATATTTATATTAAGCTGTATACACAGAATGTCATCAAATTTTTACAGTCAAGAAGAACTAATTTTAGATTAAAATTCATGGTTTCGTGGAAACTCAGGAACAAACCCAATTACTTTTCATAATTGTTTAAAATTATAAAGACTACCTGTTGCATGAAACATTAGTATCATATAACTCAATGAATAAACTGGACATAATTTTTAGGAAAAAAACTAGTTTGTCTCATGCTTCTAAGGCAGTAGGTACAGAAGATATCTATTAAGTCATTTAATGTATTCTTCTTTGGAAATTGTCCCACAAGGCAGTAAAGAAAACATTTTTAGAAATTCTGACTATTTTATCTCTCTTTCCGTTACATCCATTTATAGTCCTTAAGGATATACCCATTAACTTACTCTTGTTTTTCTCTTTCTATAAAGAGTAAACCACAGTTACAACTAACCTAAGGAACCCTTGACTGTTTCTTTTGTGTCTTGAGTGCAGGTGAGAGCTTCAGCAACATCACACCTTGTCTCAGAGTGATATCTCTGTTAAAAATTATCCCTTCTTCATATCTTTCTGTCCATAATCAAGTGCATGGACCATAAAGGAGCTGTAACCTACTACAGCCATGTCCCCACCTGGTCATATACTAAAGACCCTTTTAGTTGTCATTTTTTTCAGTTATACCTACTTACCTACTCACCAGACATGAAATTTTACTATTCCCATGAAATGTACACAGTTTCAAGCCAGTCCCAAGACAAATTTCCATCTTATCTTTCTAGTTGCAAACTCAGTAAACTGATCCAGTCGTTGTTTCACCAGAGTTGTGGTTAGTGGAACTAATTTAATCTGTGTTTGTTTAAACATTTTTTGCAAAAGAGCCCTGAAATGCACTGGACAAGGGCTTTTTGCCCAATTATTTTAGCAAACAAATGACTAACATAGGCTGGGATCAATGTGAAAATTGATTCCTCTGCAATAACTATCTCCAGTTTTTTTTTCACAGAAAAATTTTGTAATCTTTTTAATTTCCCTGTCTCCTTTCTTTGTGTGTACACATGCACAATTTCCAATGTTAAGGACACAAAAGTCCTTATTTAATTTTTCTTCTATTTCCAGATGTTGCCTGTTGTATTGAAATAGTTTAATTTTTATTTCTATGGACTTTTGGTAGCAGTAAAGAAAGATTCTGATTTTTCATTTCATTGAAAATGAAATGCAATTGTGCCTTCGTTAGCCATGCAGTATGACCACAGAATTGGTGTTGTAATATCAAGGAGTTACACTTCATTGCTTTTACTCTGCTTAAAGATGATATTTTCAATGGAATTTAATGAACAATAGAAAAACCACATGTGCATATGTCTAAGTCACAATTGAACCAGACAAGATGTACAGTCTGACTCATACCCCAAAGTGAGCTTTCATTACAAATGAGAATGAACCTTGGTTTTTATTTTCTTCTGTTTAAGCAATATACACTTTGTAATTGAAAGAGCAACTAAATAACAATATACTTAAAGAATTTTCCATTCCATTCAACACAGTCTTTTGGATGGTGGTAAGCACAGATACTTACGAGGCTGTTTCTTGGGGATTAAAGTAATTTCACTATATCATTCCCCTTCTCACCCTGAAAAATATAACGCAACCAGGGAAAAAAATTCTTAATCACATGCATGATCTACAGTATATTGAATACTTTATGATTTCTTTCAGTAAAGTAACAACTATAATTTTAAGTCTGCTCTTGGTTCTGTGGGTTATTAGTAAAATAAGGAATGAATTTATCAATTATCCGGCATATTTTTAAGAAAGGAAAAGCATACTGAATGTCAAAAACTGATGCATAGTATAAGAGGATCAGTTAAATATTTCTTTGTTTCTGTGTAGTGCTATATAATCTAAATCTCTGGGCAGCCAACAAGAAACCAGTGACAATTTTCGAAGTCACAAGCAGAATTTGTCTCCTTAGATATGAAATAAGAACTTTACTGAGTTTACATGACATACTCTTTCTTCAGAATCCAGGGCAGCAATATTCACATGTATCTTTTATCATAGCTATGTATCAAATTCTCCCATTATTGACTCTCTTCTCTTGGAATAAGCAGAGAAGTACAGTGACTGGAGTCTATTGCATTACCTACCATTTGCAATGGGCAATATTGCATAAGCAGTAGTTCCAAATCTTATCAAAGCTAGATTTGCATATCAATTGATTATGCTAAAGGCAAAAAGTCATGATAAAGTTATTCCTTAATCTCTAGACTGTGCAACAGTACAGATTTCTTTCCTACCAGCCTGGGAGGCTTACAGCTTCTGCCTGCCTCAAACCTAGGGAGGGCTCTTAGGGGGAAGATGGAGACTGATCCTGTAGCTGGATTCCAAATAATGTTGCGAGCTCAGACTTAGAAAAATCACTTTTATCACATTTCTGAAGCTTTCAAGTATATTTTGAAAACTTTGGATCACATTTCTGATATTTGTTGTGCTTCTTTGTAAAGAACTGAGAATTGGAAGCACAAGCACCCTAGTGGGGAAAGGATTTTGGTGTGGGACGTCTTTGAAGAATGGAACTTGTTCATGCTTTCTTGAGTTTTTATATCACTGTCACTGCTACAGTGTAACATACTAACATAGCAATGAAACTGAACTTTAAATTTAATGAAAATAAAATACACATATGAACAAGAAATAAACATGATTTTAACTTTAGATCAAGTTAAAATGAAACATAGTTACTACTGAACAATGTATTCCATTAAATAATGGCCTCACTATCATCATATGTAAGTCAAAGTCTGCCTTTGCCTAACATTATGATGCAACTATGTTACTTAGTTGCATCAGGAAGCCTCATATTTCCCTTATCCATATAATGCCTACACTTGGACACCAATACATCTGGTTCATGCTGCTTATAGCTTCAGCATTTCAATATAAAATGCACTTCTTATATCTTAAAGATGCATCAATTCACTTCAGTTTTAATTTTGTATCTTGCCATACTTTGTGAGTTGGAATGCAAAAGTGAATTAAGAGGAAACAAAAGAGACAACGTGTGTGAAAAAGAAAAAGATAATGCATATAAATATCCTGAAAAACTTTTCAGGACAAGTTTGCATGAGATCACCTGTGAGGGTGATAAGTCACTCAAAGCTGAACCTTTTCTGGAACAGAAAAGAGGAGGATAAGCAGTTTCTTCAGCTATAATTTCCATATACTTAAATTTTTTTTTTCTTTTTTTAGTTCTTTCTTTTTGGCAGCACAATTATTTCTTACAATTGGCCTGTGAGTTAGACCTTTCGACACAGCTGGATCTGGGGCTCATATCAGAGGTATTGTGAAATTAAATGTAATTACGTGTCAGTAAGTGGGTGTAAACCTAAGGGAGTCTGACTGAACCTAAATGAGTAACTGAGCATGTGAAAGTTGGAGCAAGTGTGACGTGCGTTCAAAACTCTCCAGAAAGAGATTTTTTGCAACTTTCAGTCCCTTCTGACGTAGCATACCAAGGTATGATCAGGATATTTTGGTCTGTTTGTTCAGTGAAGTGCTATTTTAGTTCTAAAGGCTAAAAATACAAATGCATTTGATTTCCAAATGCAAAGCCATGCATTTGATGAAAAATGCAGAAAGGTTGAAATATCTAGGTTTAGAGAAAAAGAAAAACATTTCTACAGAGTATATGGAACTGAATGAAAAGAATGGAAAAAAAAATTATGAAAAATTGAGAATATTCAGGGTCTGAAAATTCTTGGGACCTGTGCTAAACTGGATTATTATATGGTAAATAACTAGAATAATTATATTGGGGAAAAAGTTTTTTTCTGGATTAAAATAGTTCTAAATGTGTTGTTTAGCCTGGGGAAGAGGAGGCTCAAGGGAGATCTTATTACTCCCTTTGACTACCTAAAAGGAGGTTTTAGCAAGATGGGTGTTGGTCTTTTCTCACAAATAAGAAGCTTTAGGACAAAAGGAAATGGCCTCAAATTGTGGAGGAAGATTTAAATTGGATATTAGGAAAAAAAAAATCTTCACGAGAAGGGTTGTCAAGCATTGGAACAGGCTGTCCAAGGAAGTAGTTGTGTCACCATCCTTGGACATATTTTAAAGATGTGTAGATGTGGTGCTTAAGGACATGGTTTAGGACTTGGCAGTGCTAGGTTAGCTGTTGGAATTGATGATTTTAAAGGTCTTTTTCAGCCTAAATTATTCAATGATTCTATACTTCCACCATTCTGGAACCCCTCCACAGCATAGCACAATCCTATAAAAAGATATCTGTGCTGTAATACAAGATGTATAATTTACTCGTTATATTTTTTTACAGAGCAGATCCTTTGTTTGGTTTAGTTTCAGTATTACATTAAATATGCACATATATACTTGTGAGTCTAAAAGTTGTTCATTTCATCATTAATCAAGAGGCAATGATTAGGGTATTAGTAATGAACAAATAAAGCCAGATCAGAAGACAAATTATGAGTTTAAAGCTGGTTTGGATTTTATGAATTATCCCAAAAAGAATGAAAACAGTTTTCTTGTTTCAGTCTACTCGAGTAACCACTAAATTAAGGAGACCTCACTGAAAAATCTGTTTCCAGAAAAAACAAACAAACAAACAAAAACCAACCAAACAAAAAAAAAATTAAGAGATTCTCTTTTTTGACAAAAAAACTTTGAGTACAACTAACTGTAATTTTCATGGCTTATGCAAACTGAATTAACAATTTTAATATTTGACTGTTATTAACAGCATTTAGATAATTAAACAAAAAGATAATTATGCAGCAATTTCACTTACTGGTTATTTTTCTCCCAGGCTGATTAGGTTCCCAGAAATTAGGACAGAAACACTATTTACTCCATGCTCCTTACACTGCTAGAATATGGTGCATGTCAGACCAGCAATCTGCATACACAGAGTGTTGGAAATGTTGGATTTGTAGTACTTATAGTTTTCGTATGTTATTTGCAGGGTTAAAACGAAAATTCATATCTATACTGGAACATAGAACGTGTTCACAAACTCAAGTAACTGTTTTCAGACTCAGATATTTGTGTGCATCATTAACTGACTGGTGTAAATGTGCTTAATTGATACTAAATGTATATGATAATTTGGGAAGCTCTCAGCTACTTTGTGGTCCTTATCCTAGAAATATTAATGTGGAGAAGATAATGATAACTATATCAGAGCATTCAGTTGAACTCAGCTGGAACTTTGAGCATCGTATACTGAATTCAAATATTCACTTCACTCCCATGATAAGTATAAACAAGCCAAGAACCCATGAGGCAAAATAAATTATTTTGGTAACTGACAAGCACATATGTGTTGTATGTGTTATAACCAATTAGCAACCACATAGCAATATTTACTGGAAAACAGTATTCTGTGTGTGGGAAGCTTTGGATCCCAGGTGCTAGACAGGCAATGTTTACTGTTTGTCCAGCAATGTCTCGATATTCTGCCTTGCTGCTTACTATACTGTCTCACTAAAAGAAACTTAAGCAATGAATTTGGTGTTAATCTGGGTTTGCGGTTGGGGAGGTAAGGAATACACATCTAACAGGAATGACAAACCTTCAAGGAGGAGCAAGCAGCTGATTAGCTGTAGTTTGAGTCATGGTGCTAAAGCCTCTATAAGAATTTTGAGTTGATACTAAGAATGGATGCCTCCAGCTCCAGTGGGGCCAAGCTCATACACTTTGTGCTACTAAGCACAGCCAGTCATTGTTTTTTAAATGAATTTAACTACTTCTGCATTCCTGGTATGTAACATTCTGGAACTATTTCTCTCAACCATATATAATGCTTGTCTGCAGAAACTAAAATTTCAGTGTGGAGCAGTAGCTATATTTTTAATCACAGATTTATCTTTTGGATTGAGTTTAGTATTTACCGGTTAATTTCAGGTTCTTTTAAGATGAAATGTTATTACCCTTATCAGTCTCTGTTCTTCCATCAGTGATTATTCCATAACTTATTCAGTGATTCATTTTCACGGTTATTTTTTCATTTGCCTTTCTTTGAATTTTTTCATTGCCTTTCTTTTTCATTGCCTTTCTTTGAATTTTAGTTTTCTGCTTTAGGGCAGAGAGTCAAGGCAGGGTAATCATTAGACAAAATAAAGACTTTTCTCCCATCTTCTTTCAGCTGAGATTAAACAATCTGTGTTGACTGACAGAACGGTTTTTCCATTGAGTGCAGTGTGCTTTTTCTTGAGACTACTTTTAAACCCAGAATATTTTTATGTTATCAAAATAATGGTGTCAACTGCAAGCAAACTTCAGAACTTTGTAACCAAAGGAATAACATTTAATGAGTTTACACTCATGAAAGTATATAAAATCATGTTATAAATTTCATAATATGCACATTTTAAGCCAACATATTATTCCTCTAAATTTTCCCCAGATTTTAAATTTATAGTTTTGCAAATTTATATTCACAAATGAGGAATACTTTGTCTGGATAAATACTTTTTAATAATCACAACAATTTTCTACTGTACATTCATGTGATAGGTGTTAATCTTCATTCCAGTGTTCTCTGAAAGTAACAAACAATTAAAGATTCTATAATACATCAGCAAAAAAGGATTCCTGGTAATTTAAAACACTAAAGCTAAGGGAAAAAATAATAATCCTCATTAATTTATTATAGATTCACTTCTACAGACAAATCCTCAGCCAAATCTGGGGTCTCAGCAGGGTTTCATCACTTTACAACAGCAATGGATTGTGTCTGTATCTGGAAATTTGAAACAGAATACTTAAGCAAGCAATATCTAAAATCTGGATAAAGGCTTAATTATATATACACAGTATTTTAATACACAGCTAGGCAGATAACAGGTCTCTGCTCTCACACCTACTGGATGATACCTGTTGCTATTCAAATGTAGTCTTTCTATTACTTTCTCTTCTGATTATAAATTTCTTTGTCTGTGGAAAACAGAGCACTTAATCTAAACTAATTCAAGAGCTTCAATAAGGAGTGTCCTGGGGGAAATAATACTCCCTAGAAAGACCTTGATAGAGTCAAGTGCAACTATAGAACTCTGTGGGTGAGGGTGAATGATACAGTGGCCTAAGTAATGAAGAGAAGAGCATGTTTGCGGTAACATGGTATCTGGAAGGGTAAGACTACTATTCAGAAAGATCCTGAGAAGCTGGAAGAATGGACTGGCAGAAACTGGCAACAAAGCAAATGTAAAGGTACCTGAGATGCATTAACTCAAGCTGCAGACTACAGACTGAGGACTAAGTAGCTGTGAAACGGGTTTGATTTTTGTTTTTCAAAAAAAGACCTTGGGGCTTTGTCTTTGCAGGCAAGTTGTATGGGAGTCAGAAGTGTACTGTTTTGGTGAAGAAGGCTAACTATCCTGGTGTGCATTAGAAAAAATATAGCCATCAGGTCAAAGCAAATGATTATTTCCCCTCCTTAGCTCTTGTGAGGGCATGTCTGAAATATTGTATCCAGTTTCTAGACCCATGCAGACATTGCCTAATTGGAGTGAGTCAGGCAGAGAATGACCAAGGTAGTGAAGAGGCTGGAACTCATGATGTATACGATAAATGAGAGTTTGTTCATCCCAGAGGAGAAAAACCTAATAGTATTTGGGAGAGTCTAACTGCTGTCTTCATGATCTAGGAGGGATTACAGGACCAGACTCCTCTCAGAAGTGCAAAGCAGAAGGATGAATGGCAACAAGTGCTGCCCCTTGTGGCAAGGGGAATTCCAACTAAAGAAAGAAGTAAAAATAGTGCACTGTGTTGCACAGCTCTCTGTGAACTTCTGAAGAAAAATACTATCTCCACAGTGTAGCATACACTATTAGTTCCCTTGCTTATGAAAATTTGATGGAAGGGAGAAAAGATGCTGCTTAAAAGGATTAGGTAAGAGTATGTTCAGTTCAAAAGACAGTTTCTTAATGTGGAGACTCTCTTATGTGATGTCACACATATTTCTGTGATTCAACAGTACGTTTTCTCTTCTAAGATAATAGAAAGAACATCCATTATGTATTCTAAACCCAAGATGAGTACTTCTTATGAACAGTAGTTTCTAAACTGAAGTCAGTTTACTAAATCACAAGTAGCAGTGTGTCGTGGTTTAGGCCTGCCACACAGCCCACTCACTGCCCCCCCCACCTCCTCCCTCGGCTCCCGGAGGGATGGG